>CAUYRT010080266.1:0-17677 GCA_963574885.1 Lepilemur ruficaudatus | reverse complement strand
AATTAGCCAAAACAACTAAAAAAAAAAAATTAGCTGGCACAGTGGTGCATGCCTGTAGTCCCAGCTACTTGGGAGGCTGAGGCAGAAGGATCGCTTGAGCCCAGGAGTTTGAGGTTGCTGTGAGCTAGGCTGACACCATGGTACTCTATCCCGGGCAACAAAGTGAGACTCTGTCTCAAAAAAAAAAAAAAGAATCCTTGCTTTGGCACAGGTATGAAGCCAGAGCCAGCATCCCAGTCATGGCTGTCTTACACAGAAATAGAAAGTGACAGCTAAGTTGGACTTCATCTCCTTTCTTTGGTGTTGCAGTGATTGTAAGTGGCAAATGTTTCTCATGTTGGTTCACATGTGTGGGGATTTGGGAGGGTGTGGCCTGGGGAAGTTGGAGTCAAAAGATCTCACCATGCTGAACCCTGAGTCAAATCTGATGGATGATGGTTTATAAAAACAAATTTGAAGTGCTATGCTTGGGTCTGTGAGGGCCAGGGGACTGCATGGTGAGGAGGAGGATCTCACCCGACAGGGCTGGAAAAGGAGGCTTCAGGCTTTATCAGTAGCTGACTATGGGTCACCAGTGTGATGGGGTTGCCACAATAGGCTGACTTACAGCCTGTTGTGATAATGTGGAGCCAAGTCGAAGGAAGTGATGACCCCACTGTCTCTGCCTGGCTGAGGCCACATAGAGGGCAGGGGTCAGCTTGGAAAGCCACACTTTGAGGAGGATGCATCATTCAGGGTTCAGTACAGAAAACCATTGCTCTAGTTATCTTAAGAAGAAAGGAGTTTAATACACAGACAAAGTACTATCAAATTGTTAGAAGGGCCGGAGGATTGGGAATAAGGAGTTTGCCTCTGGAACTGCTGAATTCAAGAGCATGCTGCTGGCGTTGCCATTGGAGATCAAGAAGCCACTTCCTTCCGCCCCACAGCTGCTTCTCACATTCGTCAAGCAGGAGACTTGACCCTGGAGTGCTGAGTTCAGCCACCTATGCCTCCAGTACCTACGTGCCCACCCCCTTGTCCTCACAAGCAGCTAAAAGATGAGGAGGCCGGCCTCATCGTTTCCTTCTGTGAGCGTATATACAGGAGCCTGGTTTGCATCTAGAATTCTAACAGCAAGGGAGTCTTGGAAATAAATTTCAGCTCTCCAGCCTCTAGCTACGGGAGGTGAATGGATGTACCTGCCACAGGGGAGACAGAACGGCCTGTGTCCAGGTGGGTGCTATAAAGACAGGAATGTGACAGGAAGGCCCAGGCTCTGTCTCTGATCTCCAGGGCTCTTCGGAGGCAGTGGGGACAGCTGTGATCTGTGGTGCTCTGTGTCTCGGAGGCTGGATCAGATGAGAGGAGGAAGTTTACACACAGCTGGGCCGTGTGTTAGGGAGTCACAGTGGAAATGAGTCTTGGATGAGCTTTGGGACAGGTGGTCCTTATTGTCTTTGAGCTCTGGGATGTTGTTACCAGAGCCACCTCTGTGGCAAGACTGTCTAAAATGTGTTTCTGCCATGCTTCTCTTTTGTGTCTCCATTGATCTCTGACCCTGGGGAGGGGATGAGTGCAGCTTATTACTTTGTCTCTCTCCAGCCGAGGTGTGAGCTGGAAATCTACATGCCTCTTGTTTTTCTTTAAGCTATTGTGAAAACCAAGTATGTGACTCCACATCGGGAAAAACTATTAATACCTTTCTGTGAGAAAAGGACTCCTAAATGCGCTTGTAGGGTAGACCGTGTTTTCATGACTACTTTTTAGATTCTGATGAGTTTGATACGTTGAGGCTTAATTTCTGGGACTGTTTGGCCCACAGCATTTGACTGGGCCCCTCTGAACAACCTCTGTGTTAGTGGGGACCTCTGTCCTGGCCTGTCTTCAGTCACCTGCACAGACTGCTAAGATGGATAAGGAAAGTCTAGGATGGCAGATAAATATTTGTCCTGAGTGACAGCAGGTGTATCTCACTAAAATGCAGGGGATGCATTCCCAGAGGTTGACTGAAAGCAAATTTCTATACATTGAGGTTTGTGAAAGGCTGAAATGAGTTTGAAATAAGTTTGGAAGGCTCAAAAGAGGGTGCTTATTCAGCCTGACGTATTAAGTGGCCATTGTCTGTTGAGTGAGTCATAGTACATGAAGTGTGCTTTCCTTCCTTGGCAAGATTATTAGGCAGTAAACACTTGTAGAATAATGGAATTGTACTAGGTTTCTTCTAGCTCTAGACACCCATTTATTTACTAACACAGTCACAGAGGATACCTTGATTTTACCAAGTTATTTGCCAGAATGTCTCCCAGTGTCCTCATCGAAAGGGATCTATCAACTAGCTGCTGGTGATTCAGTTTAAAGAACTCCTGTATATTCTTTACTCCGATTCTCCAACTGTTAATACCTTGTCCCATTTATTATTTGCTTTATACATTGTTAGATTTCTCTTTGAACCATTTGAGAAGAACATCCTACCCTTTTATCCGTAAGTCCTTCAATGTGTAGCCTAAGAATAGGACTTTCTCTTTCATAACCATAGTCCATGTTTTTCCAACACAGAAAAAGCAACAGTGACACAGTACTATTATCCAGCCCACAGTTCAAGTTTGGCTGATCATCATGCCTCTTTGGTCTTATTTAACCTAAAACAGTTCCTTGGCCTTTGACTTTCTTGGCCTTGGCATTTTGAAGAGTGAGGTCGGTTATTTTGTAGTGTGGGTTTGTCTGGTGCTTCCCTGTGATTAGACTTGGAATTTACATTTTTGGCAGGAGCAACACAGAAGTGATGCTGTGTTCAAGCATCACACCGTGCAGAGTTCTGGACACCAATGAGAAGGTACCAGTGGGTGAGCATGCTTATGTCAGGAGGCTGCTCGGGGTCGGAACAAGCCACTAGGCCCCGTGTGAGCCCCGAATGAGGACCATTTGGAGAGAAGCCCTCTCTGCTGTCAGGAGCGGGAAGAAGGTGGGCCCAGGACTGCTGCTGAGGTCAGTGTAGTCTCATCTGCTATTCCAAGCCCCATCTCTGTCTTGTCTGGTCCGGCCACACCATGTCCACCATTCCCTGTACTTAGGAACTCCTTTGGACACAGGGCAGTGGCCTCAACAGGACCTGGAGCCTAGATGATGAAATCATGTTGGTGTTTGTTGTGCTTGTACACTCTAGTCAGCAGACGTCCATGTTTGGGCCTGCCTGGCCAGCAGGGAAGGCCAGGGAGGACATGGTGTACGCTGCTTGAGTGGGAGTCAGCTAGGACCTCTTGTGAGCTCTGCACCAGGCTTAAGCCTTTCCCTGAGGCAGGTTACCTTGGGTGTGTGTAGGGGGTGCTTAGCTACTGCAGACTGAAAGCAAATGACCCCAAGGAAAGGGTACCTTAGAGAACTCCTCAGTTCCCTAAGTGCTATCCATAGAGCTGGGACATACCTCCTGAGATGCAGGACAGGACTCCTGACCTTTAAGCTCCCCCATACCCACCCAGGCCCCTGGCATGGGTTTAGAAAAAGGACTGGGATGGTGAGGAAACACTCTGCAGAGTGGCATGTAAACCCAGGAGCAGGGCAGACCCCAGGGGGATGAGGATGCTCTCTGCAATTCTCTGGAGAGTTGTTCCAGAACAGAGGGAAGAGATGTCCTTTGGGGGTTCCAGAAGGTAGAGATGGTAGGAATGGGGTTGGGTTTGTTTCTTCATCTGCCTGCCCATCCATCCGTTAGTGAGCCTTGCTCTGTGCTGGGCATAGAGGATCAACAGTGAAGAAGATGGCAGAGTCCCTGCCCTCACGGGGCACTGGGGCTAGGGAGTGTCACACAAACCAACAGACATAAAATACAGAGGACTCAGTGGCACCATGGGGGTGACGTGTGGGGAGCATGGAGGAGTACTGAACTGATATTTGAAGAGATCAGGGAAGGTGTTTCACAGTGTTGACCAAGGAGATGAAGGACAAATTAGATGACTAGGTTCTCCTGGGCAGGTCTGGCCAGTTGTGGGAGAGTGAACCTGCCCCCTCCAGCAGTGCAGCCTCCTGCAAAGCATCTCACTTCCCTATTCTTCCCCAGCCACAAAAGAGCTAGGGTAGGTGTTCTGTTCCTCCCATGTCTACTTCCAAATGACTTGGTGGGAGCTTGTGTGTGTCCCAGCTATTCCTTTTGCTGCTACCTGGGCCCCAGGGAATAGCCCTTCTCACCTCTCCTACCTACAAGCTCTTAACATTTGATAGTGAACTTTCACCTTCTGGTCTTAAGAAGCATCATCACTCAGAGCCTCTATTCCTCTTGTATAAAATGGGGACAGTGACCTCACCAAGTTGGTGTTTAATATATTATTGATGGAACTTAAGATGATTTTAGGTGGCACAGGGCTGTATCAAAATACTCACGTTATACTGGTTAGGCTAAACTGCAGTAACAAATGACCCTCAGATGTCAACCTTCAAGAAAGGTTTATTTGCTTGTGATACCCATCTGCAAGCAGCCCCATCTGACCAGTGGGGTCTACTGGCAGAGGGAGAAGGAACAGGGCAAGTCGTGCTGGCCTTTGAAGCTTCTGCCCACAAGTGATGATTAACCACTTATGCTCATTTGTTGGCCTAATCAGGTCACATGGCCACTCTTAATAGCAATGGGATAGGGGTATGTAATTCTTCCTGGGAAGGGCAGCAAATATTTTAAGTACTTACCACAAGTGGTGAATATTTTCATTGTGATTTTAATGTTGATTAGAGGCCAGCCCGGTGGCTCATGCCTGTAATCCTAGCACTCTGGGAGGCAAAGGTGGGAGGATTGCTTGAGCTCAGGAGTTCGAGACCAGCCTAAGCAAGAGCAAGGCCGCATCTCTGCTAAAAATAGGAAAACTAGCTGTTGTGGTGGCATGTGCCTCTAGTCCCAGCTACTCAGGAGGCTGAGGCAGGAGGATCACTTCAGCCCAGGAGTTTGAGGTTGCTGTGAGCTATGATGATGCCACTGCCCTCTAGCCTGGTGGACAGAGTGAGACCCTCTCTCCAAAAAAAGAAAAATAGAAAAGAAAATCTGTTACTTAAAAAAGATAAGCTGATTTAAAGAAAAATATTAACTTCTTAGGTGATGTGAATATGGCAGAAATTATAAGATGCTGAGTGACCAAAGTTGGGAGAATGTGTCCATGGACTGAGCACCCTTTGCTGTCAGATGATCACATGCTGGCCTGTTTTACTGTTGATCCTCACAAAGCCTCATGGGGCAGGCAGGACTCGAATTGCCCTGAGACACAAGGACACTGAGGCGCTGAGATGCAGCCCTGCCAGTATTTTTACTTTTGAGACAGAGTCTCGCTCTATTGCCTGGGCTAGAGTGCTATGGTGTCTACCTAGCTCACAGCAACTTCAAACTCCTGGGCTCAAACAATCCTTATACCTCAGCCTCCCTCATAGCTGGGAGTACAGGCACGTGCCACCATGCCCCACTAATGTTTTCTATTTTTTAGTTGTCCAGCTAATTTCTATTTTTAGTAGAGAGGACGGTCTTGCTCTTACTGCGGTTGGTCTCAAACTCCTGACCTCAGGCCATCCTCCTGCCTCGGCTTCCCAGAGTGCTAGGATTACAGGCGTGAGCTACCACGCCCGGCCACCCTTCCAGTTTTGTATCCAGAACCATCATGGGAACAGGCTGAACCAACAAGGTGGTCCCCGTGATTCTGTCTCCTGCAGAGAAGGCAGTGCTGGGCCTGCATGTGGCCACCTGCGAACTCCAGTGTATGCCCAGACCAAGGAAAGGCCTGCCAAAAATGCCTCTTTTAAAATATAGAACTTTATTTTGGTTATTGAGATTTTTATCAGTACTTAATTCACAGAAAAGTCATTTCTTAAAAAATAAAGGCAGCATTTTGTACAGCAGCTGACATTGGGGCCACCAAACAAGTGCAAAGGACAGTGTCAGGGATAGAGGAGGAGCAGCACTCTTGTGCCTGCAGTCCTCGGGGAGGCCAGTGCTCCTGGCTCCCTCTCCCCCTCCCATCCTGCCCAACAGAGCAGCACCTAGGGCCTCACAGAACCAGCCCGGGAAGTCATCGGCCAAGTGCAAGACAGCAATTCCAACAGGCTGGCGAAGGCCCCACATGGAAGGCTAAGTGGGAGGGGACTGTTCAGGCGAAGCTGGCCCTGTATCCGGCCCCCTTCCTCGAGCAGCGGTCCGAGCCCGCCTGGCTCTGGGACCTTGACACATTCACAGTACAGTTCACTAAAGCCCTTTGGGAGCTGACCTTGCTTGCTTCACTCAGGCCATTATCCCTACCCCAGCCTAGGGTTGGGATCTGGGGACACATAATTGTGGCCCTACCTTCAGGGAGCTCACAGGCAAGTGGGTGGGACAGGTTATGGACCTGGATAGCTCCAAAACAAGGCAGAAAGTGCTCAGTACCCTGAGAGGGAGCAGAAACGGGGCTACTGGGGCTTCGAGGAGGACAGAAGGCAGGAGAGCTGTGTGGGGACAGCAGTGTCTGAGCTAAACCTTGAGGAACCAGTGGGGCCTCGACTCGTGGAGACGGCAGAAAAGGCATGCCAGAAGGAGAGAGCATGAGCCAAGGCACAGAAGGAGACATGGCAGGGTCAGTAAAGGCCGGTGCCCACCCGTGAGAACACGGATATGTATCAGGGGCCCAGGTACCCTCATCTCCACAGGCTGGGGCCCAGGAGGGGCAGCTGGCATGGGTGGGCTCACCTGGGATTTGAATCCTTGGCAGGCAGCAAGCTAACGTCCTCCTGAGTTTGGGAGCTCCTTGAGGACAGAGTGGAGCCCTGTATGTCCCTGCCCAGCCCAGCACCTGTCTGCAATGCCTGAGTGGCCTTAAGGGAGCCTTCTGCCACATGTCCCTCCTGTTTCCAGCATGTCCCTGTCATCCCTGGAGCAGCCTTTCAACAGGGGCTCCTGTTCCCAAGCCCCTTCCCTCCCTCCTAGGTCCATGTCCAAGTCTAAGAGAGCTATATCCTTAAGTAAAGCCAGCTCAATTCCTCTAGCCTCCAGAGGCAGCTGGGAGGGTGGGTCCCTGCAGGGATTGAAAGGGACACAGGTCTGGGAAAGGGGAAAATTTTGAGACAGTTATCTCTTTCCACCTCACCAGAATCACTTCCCTCTGTCAGGAGTAAATCTGCTCTTCCCTGAGCAGTCTAGGTTGGGTGTATGTCAAACATGGTACCCTGTAATGCAAAGAAAATCCTGACCAAAAAGCTTCACATATGATCTAAGTCTCCCCAACTCTTTGTAATCCCTATAGGAGATTGAGTGACTGGAAACCCACCAACTTCTGTGTTTCTCCTTGAAAAACATTTCCAAGTTCCCGTTGAGGGCTGTGGAGGCTGAAGTGTTTTGGAGGATCCTAGTCCCCAGGAGGCCTGGGACCTGTTTTATCAGGGAAGAAGAGAGGGGAAGGGCCAGAGGTTTCTCAGGCACTATTTTTGTCTTAGCTCTTCTGAGCACCTGTCAGGGCCTGGGCCTGAGGCAGGTCTCCGTCCTCACAGGATGGTGCAGAAGATGCTGTGGTTGCTGTGATAACCACCTTCTACACGGGCTGTGATCCTGGTTGCCATAGCTGTCACCTTCTGCCCATTGTGGGCTGTGGAGGGGCCTCTGAGAGAGTTTTCAAGGTGAGGCCGTGCTGGTGGGTTCACCAGGCGCCATGTATCAGACCTGGAGGTGCAAAATGAAAGTGAACTCTTTTGAGGTCTACAGCATTTGTTACTACCCTGCACAATCTTCACTTTGACTCCAGATCAATGGATCCAGGTGTTTAAATCTGGGTGTAGGTTCTGTCTCCCAGGTTAGTGTTAACCCAAATGGGTGGGATGTGTCAAACTAAAGGGCAAAAGCCCTACGTCCCAAGTCCAGCTCTGCCTTGAATTCTGCATGTAATCTTGGACAAGTTCCCTCTATGGGCCGCAATTTCCCCATCTTTAAATAAAGACCTGGATAAGATCAGTGTTTCTTTCTTTCTTTTCTTTTCTTTTTTGAGACAGAGTCTTGCCCTGTTGTCCAGGCTGGAGTACAGTGGCATCATCATAGCTTACTGCAAACTCAAATGCCTGGGCTCAAGTGATCCTCCTGCCTCAGCCTCCCAAGTAGCTGGGACTACAGATGTGCAGGAACACACCTGGCTAATTTAAAAATATTTTTTTTGTAAAGACAGGGTCTTGCTACATTTCCCTAAAGCAATGCTCCCACCTCAGCCTCCCAAAGTGCTGGGATCACAGGTGTGAGCCATTGCACCTGTAGCAGTGTTTTTCTTTTTTCCTCTTACATTTTCGTTTTTTCAGCTGTATGACCATGAATGCTTATAAAAGCTTTACTCATAATCACCAGAAACTAGAAACTACCTTAAATGCCCTTCAGTTGATGAACAGATAAACCAAACATGTGGTACATCCATGCAGTGGAATATTACTCAGCAACGAAAAGGAATGAATGACTTCATGCAATACCCGGATGACTCTCCAATGTGTTAGGCTAAGTGAAAGAAGCCAGGCTCAAGACTACACACTGTATGATTTTGTGTCTGTGACATACTGGAAAACACAGATCAATAGGGGATAGAGGTTGATGGGCTTCCAGTCATTCAAGCTCTTGCAGAGAGTGCGGAGGGCTGGGGAAATCAAATGACAGTGAAGCCATGGTCAGGGTTTCTGTTGTTTGAGTTACAAGGAACTGCCATTTACATACAACAAATCTCAATTCGCTTAAGGCCACAACGTTGTCTTATATGTATTGTTGTGATAATAATGTTACAGTGAGAGGACTGGGCAGGTGTGGACAGAGTGGAGTGAGTTACGAGGCCTGCAGTGTATTGAAAGAACCGTAAGTGTTTGGGTCTGGCGGAGGGGAGTGCTCCTGAAAAGGAGGGATGAAATGAGAAGGCTGGAAAGGAAAACGGATCCGAGAGTGCACAGTGGACAATGCCAGGTTGACAAGTCTGGGCTGTATCCTGTCCCCAGGGGGTTTCCAAAAGGGGAGGAGGATGTGGATCCCAGGGAATCCGTAATAGGATCTGCTGGGATGTGGGAAGAAAATACCAGAATTTCTATTTATTTTATACTTTAAAAATGACTATTTGGGGGATGGCTTATAATGTAGATAATACATGGATAGAATATACATATATAAGTAAACAAATACACCTACATGAGGGTGTTTCCTCAAAAAATGTTTTTACTCAGAGTGTGTGTAATGCAAAAAGTATGAAGAGCATTACTATAGAAAACAGGGATCCCCCAAAGGTTTTTGGCCCTGTCTGGGACGTGACCAGCTCTCATTTAGACAGATTAACCCGGCAGGATAAGTAGGACAGCGTGCAGAGTGCAGTACGGGTGGCCAATAGCACAGAGACCAGGCAGGAGGCTGCTGCAACAGGACAGGAGATAAGACAGTGCAGAAGCAACACCACCACCACCAACAGTAATAATTATTGTTTTACAACCAGTATAGCAAAGCACTGACCAATCGTAACAGAGTCCTTGCGTGAACTGGAGCAGCTGTACTGGTAATGTGGCCCATAGGTCAGGGTAAGAGGTGCTGAGACCTGAATTAGGGTTTCGGCAGTTGGGGAAGAGGAGGCGCCAGATACAAGAGCATTTCAGAAGCAGAATCGAGGGGACCAGAACACTGAGTGGATGGAATCATCACTGAATTGGGGAACACAGAAGGACCAAGATGGGGAAGACGAGGGGGAGGCACTAAAACAGAAGCTTGTTCCCCCAGGGAATCGGGCACAGGTCCTCAGCCCAGGCTTGACACAAAGCCCAAGCACAGGCCTTTTTCGCCCTGAGCTGGAAGCTGGCATCACTGCAGGGAGCAAGGGCAACCATAGTCATTGGGCCTAGGCCTGGCTTCTCCAGTGACCTTACTGTAGTTCTAGAAGACAAGTTCAGGCAACCCCAGGCACTTACTTTTTCTTGAAGACCAGGAACTTGTTGTTTTGCATGATACATTCTCGATTGTTTGAGATCTGCTGAAAGATGGTCTTGTTGGTTTTGCCCTGGAAAATGATGTTCTCCTGCACCAGGGCCTTGGCTCGGCCTCGCACTGCAATGCCGTAGGCCCGGAATGAGTGGATCCGGTTCTTTATTACCTGGGAGAGACAGCCAAGAGGTTGTCACACCTCAGGGACTCACAGACTGCTGGAGGAGCCAGGCAAGTGAATTGTCAGCTATAAAACTGAAGGGTACATGCTAGCTAGATCAGTGTACAGCTACAGGAGCTCAAAGAAGGGTACAGAGCACAGCCTGGGGGAGCTGGGGGAAGGCTTCCTGGAAGAGGTGACAGGTAAGTTGTAGGAGTTTATCAGATGCAGAGCAGGTAGAGTTTCAGGAAGAAGAAACAATGTGCAAAGGCCTGGCAGAGAGGGGAGGCAGTATCAGAAGCCAGGGCCACTGGCGACCCAACTGAGGCAAAAGTGTGCCCCTCTCTCCCCTTCCTCTGTTCCCACAGGGCTCAGAGGCAAAGCCAAGGAATTCTTTACTCCCTGCCTAAGTCACTGACTCATAAAGCCACAGAGCTGAAGACAGTCTTTCGGATCATAATTCCACAAGGGCAGGAACCGGGTCTGTTGGGCTCAACACTGAAACCCTTGCACCCAGCACAGTGCTTTGCATATAAAGGTGCTGGGGGCTCACAGTCCTCTGCGGAGACACACAGGTAAAGGAGCAGCCCCCCGGCACTGTGGAAAGTGCTCTGTGAGGCAGGGGGCTGAAACACCGCAGAAGTCCAGGAGAGGGGGCACCTCGAAAAGCTGGGGTGGGGGTCAGGGAGTCTTCCTGAAGAAAGAGACAGCTAAGCTGAGAACTGAGGTACAAAGGGGACAAAAGGGTATACAGTTAATAGTGTGTGCACAGACCCTGAGGCAGGATTTCTCTTCCCATTAAGCACCTACTACATACCAGGTACTGTGTAAGATTACTCTGTCAGGGACAGAGAACTGAAATAGCCCTGACCTTGACCTGGAGACCAGGAAGATACCCCAGAAGGCTCCCAACACCATGAGTCTAGGAGGTGACACCTCACCCCTGGCTTCCTGCTAGTGAACTCTTGTTCATCCTTCAGGGCCCAGTTCATAGGTCCCCTCCTGTGTGAAATCCCACCTACATTTACCAGGTTGAGTTTTGGCACGAGGGAGGATGTCCCTTGCAGCACTGAGTGCTTATGGTTCTGCTTCTCAGCAGAGGGCAAAAGGACGTCCTAGGGCTGTGTCCTGTGTTGGCACCATGTGTTGCACACATACTCACCTTAGTGTCAGACCTGGGCAGCAGCTGCAGCCCACTGCCCCGGTTGCCAATGATGTCATTTTCGATGACGACGGTGCTGTCGCCCCTGGTGATAATGCCATGGCCTCTGTTGTCATAGATACCATTGCCCCGGAGTTCCACCTTGCACTGGGCCTCGACCTTGACCCCACTCTGCCGGTTGCAGGAGATGCTGTTGTTGGCCACACGGGTGGACTGGCTGCTTTGGGCCACAGTGATGCCTCTGTCCCCATTAGCATGGATCACATTGGTGAGGACATGCAGTGCCTCGCTGCTCTGGACATAGAGTCCCGAGGCTGTGGGCAGAGAGGTTGGGGAGCAGGGAAAGCAGAGGATGGTCCCAAGGTCAGCCCTGACAACCCCAGTCAGGAAAAGCCTTCCCTGAATTGTGCACCCCAGGACACACGTGGAGAAAAAGAGGTGGTGACACTTGGAAGGAGCCCTTGGGTTTGTACCTTCCAAGCTGATGACAAGCAGCAGGAGGAAACCCAGGAACATCAAAAAAACTCTGTGCCTTTGAACTAAGTCCTTATTACATGTACCTAGGGAGAAATGATGTGCGAGACCCCTTAGGCTGAGCTGTCCTCTGGCCCCAGCTCTCAGCGGTGCTTGACGCCTCATGCAGCATCAGCACCTACTGCTATTCGCACCTCCCATGCTGGGGCACTCGCCACCTCCTCAAGGCTGCCTGTTCCACCTCTCGACAGACAGATCTAGAAAGTTGCTTTGCTTTGTTTTCCTTCCCATAGGAAGCCGGCATCTGCCTTCCTACTATAACTGGGACTACAGGTGTGTGCCACCACGCCTGGCTAATTATTCTATTTTTTTGTAGAAACAGGGTCTTGCTCTTGCTCAGGCTGGTCTTGAACTCCTGAGCTCAGATTATCCTGCCTCGGCCTCCCAGAGTGCTAGGATTACAGGTGTGAGCCACTGTGCCCGGCCTCCAGTAAATTTTTTTCAATTCAAGAAATATCAAATACCTACTACCATTTGTAACAGGTTTAAGATAACATGGATTTAAAACACACTTATTTTTCTGTATCTCTAATAAAGAAAAATCAGGCCGGGCGTGGTGACTCACGCTTGTAATCCTAGCACTCTGGGAGGCTAAGGCGGGAGGATCGCTCAAGGTCAGGAGTTAGAAACTAGCCTGAGCAAGAGCGAGACCCCGTCTCTACTATAAATAGAAACAAATTAATTGGCCAACTAAAAATATATAGAAAAAATTAGCTGGGCATGGTGGCGCATGCCTGTAGTCCTAGCTACTCGGGAGGCTGAGGCAGGAGGATTGCTTGAGCCCAGGAGTTGCTGTGAGCTAGGCTGACGCCACGGCACTCTAGCCCACGCAACAGAGTGAGACTCTGTCCCGAAAAAAAAAAAAAAACCAAACAAAAAAAAAGAAAGAAAGAAAAAGAAAAATCATTGCCAATTAAGCCATAATATGCTATCAACTGCAGGACACATCTCATCAGAGAGGTTAAAATGTGAAAAATGTGTCTTACAATTGATTAAAAACATTGTATACCAGCATTGGTATTTGCTACAGCAGGGGCAGGGGGCACTGAGATGAGTGGACTTCAGTTCTCTGCTTCAAGTTCGTAACCTATCAGAGTTGATGAAACAATCACAGAAATAACTACAGCCATGAGGTTCCATAACAAGTGCCATTGGGGTTGGGGAGGGCACAGTTCAAAGGAAGAAAGGATGAAGGGTTTCATTCACAGCAGGTTTTGAAGTTCAAGTTGGTTTGGGATGTCTGGATAGGAAAAAGGGGATTTCAGGCAAGAGAAACCACATGAATGATGTTGGTGGGTTAGGAAGTAGAAAAGAATGGATCCAGTTTAGGGAACAAATCTAGAAGGCTTGGGTATCAGGTAAGTGGCAGAAAGAAGTGTGTGATAAGGCTGGAAGGGCAAGTTGAGACCAATCTGCAGAGGGCTTTTAAGACACTGGGGAGCCACGGGAGGTTCTTGAGCAGGGGGCTGGGTCAAGGGTACACTTACCTCCATTGTGATTAATACTGTTAGACTCAACGAGAGCTGTGGTGATGGGCTGGCGCAGTGGGTCATCCTCCTTCTCCAGTTCTGTCTCCCAGAGGATGGCATCCCTGTCCTCGCTGAAGTTCTGGACCCCGTGGCCTCCAGGAAACTCACTGGAGCCGTCCTTCTGGCTGAACACTGCTACTCCATACAGGCCATTGTAGCTGACGTGGTTGCTGGTGACGTGGGGCAGGCTGGATGACATCATCCACACACCACAGCCCTTGTTAGCTGGGACAGCGAAAGGAGCTGGTCACTGACACCCAACAATGGGTAAGGTGTCTCACCAGGAGCCGAAGCAAAAAGGCATTGGCTTGGGAGACAAAATGCCTGCTTTGCTAATGGCCGTGGACAAGTCACTTTAAAGCTCTGGCTGTAGACTGCTCCTCCATACAAGAGGGATAGTAATGGCCGGGCCAATCTCACAAGCCAGGCTCATTCCACAAGGTGTGAAAGTGCTCTGAGAATGGCTACGGCCATGCTTCCAGATGAGCAGCACACAGCTCATAGTGACAGTGCCAAAGGGGCACCAACCCCTGCACAGAGGGAGGCAGCCTCAGTTTGAATCCCAGCCTTGAATCCCACACTTCCTAGCTGTGTGACCTTCAGCAGGTACCCCAACCTCTCTGTGCCTCAGTTTACTCATCTTTAAAATGGGATTAATAACGGTATCTACGTCAGAAGGCAGTCATGAAGATTAGCTGTGATAGCATGTATAAAGGGCCTAGCAGAGAAGTAGGCCTGAATAAATGTTGTCTTTATTTTTATTATGAGAGATATGGTCCAGAAAGATTAAGGCTTTGCCCAAAGTCACAGAGTGAGAGGGTGGTTTTCTATGATTACCTTGGTCGCTCATTATACTTTCCGTTCTCTGGATCAAAAGAAAGGATGAGAGGACTTAGATGCACTGCGTGTCAGAGCTTAAATGGCCCTGTCCTTAGACGTGACACAACTCCTGCTGTTTGCTATTTTAAACGGGGATGAAGCTGTCTGCCTTGCTGACCCACGGGTCAATGTGGATTCCAAGGTGATTTATGAGAGAGGCTCTCCATTCTGAGGCGGCAGTGTGACCGTGGCCTGAGAGCGCCTGTTCTTCACATGAGGCCTCTGGGGCGCAGGGAAAGGCAGTGACTTTCTCGGGACCCACCAGCCGGAGATGGAACCTGGGCTTCCCGCCTCCCAGCACGGGCTGGGGCCCAGACCTCCCCACCCCCCCACCCCTGCTGGGAACACGCTGCTCACCATAGATGGTGTTTCCTTCTATCAGCCCTTTGCCCTCATCGCCCACGACGACCCCGTCTGAATAGCCAAAGCAGATGAGGTTGCTCCTGAGGACGGGGATGCCTCCACGGCGGATGTCTACACCTCCCCACTGATTCTCACGGATGACATTTTCTGTGGAGAGAGGCAGAAAAGAGGTCAATACCCGAGGGCCCCTCCAGTGCTGGCAACAAGGACATGGACAGCTAAGATCAAGGCCGCTCCGGACCAGGATGCCCAGGCCTTCCCCTGTCCCACAGTCAGTACCCCACACCTTGTCTGCTGTTTCATGTGGCAGACACTTGCCTGCTTTCCCCAAGGGCAAGGCTTGCGTCTATGCTGTGCACTTCTATATCCCCGGCACTCTCTGCACCAAGTGGCCTTGAAGACTAAAGAAGAATTAACTGGACTTAGAGTCCCGGGGGGCAGAATGCGGACATTTCCCACAAGCCTGGGGGGAACGCACTGTCCTTTCCTGAGCTGAAAGCTTCAGCTCTGTACTCGGGCCCGGCCCTCCCCATCCTCTCTCCTGGGGAGCTGCTACCTCTCGGGGGTGGGCAGAAGAATCACAAGTCAGAAGGGTGGTCTGGGACACTGCTACCCTCAGCAGGGTGGCAGGCAGACCGTTGGCCTCCTGAGACTGGGGTGCAGTGGCTCACAAGACCCCATGTGACTGGCCCCTTCCTGCCTCTGTGAGCCCACCTCAAGCCCCTCACCCCTTGCTTGGTACTCCAGCCCCACGGCGATCTCTGCCCAGGCACGCCAAGTCTGCTCCCACAGGCAGCCCCACCTGGAAGGTTCTTTTTCCAGGCTCTTCCCTGCCACTCTGGTTCTGGTTTACTTGTCACCTCCTCAAAAGGCTGCCCTGACTACACAATCTTAGAGACCCATACAGTCCCTCTACCACCTTAATTATTGGTAGGGCACATAGCACCCTCAGATATGACTTTTTTGCTTGTATATATATGCTTTTATTTATTTATTGCTTCTCCCTCCTAAAATGCCGGTTTCTGAGAGGATGGGGTCTGTTTTGTTCACTGTTTTATCTCCCACTTCTGTAACGTGGCCTGTATACACTATGTGCTCAATAAATATTTGATGAATGAAGGCTGGATTCAGTCGGGGGATTCACTGGACCAATATTTGCTGAATCCGTTTTATATCCTGGGCATGGCTGTGCTTTGTGCTGAGGCTACCTTGATGTACCAGACAGATCTGCTCCTTGCCTTGTGGAATTTATTGCTTTATAACAAACCACAAAGAAATTAAGTAACAGGTCCTACAGAGGAGGTATCCAGGGTATAGTGTGGGTCTCTGTATAATGGGGAGATCAGGGAAGGCTTCCCTGAGGAAGTGGCAATTAAGGTGAGACCAAAAGTGTGACCAGGGCCAGGCGCGGTGGCTCACACCTGTAATCCTAAGCACTTTGGGAGGCCGAGGCGGGTGGATCGCTCAACGTCAGGAGTTAGAACTAGCCTGAGCAAGAGCAAGACCCCGTCTCTACTAAAAATAGAAATTAATTGGCCAACTAAAAATATATAGAAAAAATTAGCCAGGCATGGTGGTGCATGCCTGTAGTGACAGCTACTCGGGAGGCTGAGGCAGGAGGATTGCTTGAACCCAGGAGTTTGAGGTTGCTGTGAGCTAGGCTGATGCCACGGCACTCTAGCCCAGCAACAGAGTAAGACTGTCTCCAAAAAAAAAAAAAAAAGAAAAAAACAAACAAAAGGGTGAGCAGAGGTTAGCCAGGCAGAGATGTCCAGAGCAGGCAGAAGGCCACACAAAAGCCAAGAGGCAGGATGCAAGCAGTTGGTTTGCCGTCATCACTTCTGAAAGTCTTATTTTTTTTTTAGCTGGGACTATAGGCACGTGCCACAATGCCCAGCCAATTTTTTCCACTTTTAGTAGACAGGGTCTCAATCTCGCTCTTGCTCAGGCTTGCCTCGAACTTCTGAGCTTAAGCAATCCTCCCTCGTCAGCCTTCAGGAGTTCTGGGATTACAGGCGTGAGCCACCATGCCTGGCCGGCTTCTGAAAGTCTTATGTGAGCCACCAGGAGATCCTATCAGCTCTGGGCTTAGAAAGAGCAGACACTCCATGCTAGACCCTCCTCGTGAGAAGCACGGCCAGTGTGGAGCCCGCATCCCTGAATACTAGCCCATTAGTCAGAGACGGCGGCCAAAGTCTCTGGGGGTAAAGGTCCTGAAGCTGGGGAGTAATGCCAGGGGATGTTGGCCTGGCTGCCTGCCAGTTGCCCTGGCTGGCCACGGCTCTGGGCAGTTCCCATCCTGTACCTGTGATGAGGCCTTTGCCATTCTCGTTCACTGCTATGCCAGCGGCATGGCCCTTGTAGATGTGGTTCCCACTAAAGTGGAAGGAGAACAAAACAAAGAGGTGAGACCAGGGTGTCAATGTCATGCTTTCAGATTGTCTTCTTTTGTGGGCTTCCCTATGGCTCAAGTCCACAGGGACATAAGGCACTCTCTGAAGTCTTATAAGCCAGGCATGTAGAAATCTTCAGTTGTCATTGGGACAGCCTGCCCCCAAAACTAAACCTACAACTACGCTAGATATGCACAATGATATCCAAATTCACCGTGGCCTCACTTGACTGTCATTTACCTATAAACATCATTCATTTTAAACAGATGTCATCATGGTACATGAGTCACAGGTAAAGTCTTAGTGGCATAAAGAATTCCTGGGAGGCTACGTTAAGCTTGCTTAGGAGTAATGTGTGTCCAAAGCCTGAATTAGACTTTCTGCTTTGAACAAGCCTACAATTGTCTGCTTGTATCCAACAGATACTCCATGACTTATTTTCTGTTAACTTAATCACTGACCCATCAAATAACGTAAAATAATGACATGTTTAAAAGAAGAAAACCAGATTTTATTTTTTATTTTTGAGATAGAGTCTCACTGTGTTGCCCAGGCTAGAGTGCCATGGCATCAGCCCAGCTCGCAGCAACCTCAAACTCCTGGGCTCAAGCAATCCTCCTGCCTCAGCCTCCCGAGTAGCTGGGACTACAGGCATGTGCCACCGTGCCCGGCTAATTTTTTCTATATATATTTTTAGTTGTCCAGCTAATTTCTTTACATTCTTTTAGCAGAGACGGGGTCTTACTCTTGCTCAGGCTG
>CAUYRT010080265.1:0-14124 GCA_963574885.1 Lepilemur ruficaudatus | reverse complement strand
TAGGAGTTCTGGTGCTGGGATGGTCCTGCAGTGTTGTCCTGTCTACAGTGAGGTGGGCCTTTACATACTGAAGGATGTGGAGAGGGCTCTCCATCTGAAAGCTATTCCCAGAATCAACCAGAGTCATCAGCTGCCAGAAGCCCCAGAAGCAGAAAAAATGGGTCACTCAGTCCTGAAGGTGCAGCACAGCCTCACAGGTAAGAGTGGTCAAAGGCATCACTTATATACAAAACTATTAAAATACTGTCTCTAATTTTTAGTGGTGTCAATGACTATAGCTACTCTTCAAGTAACCATCGTCATGCACCTCTTTGCAGAAAGTCCCATTCCTCCAAACTAAAATATGGCCACTAGATTCATTTATATTTATATCCCAGAAAGAACTTTACCATCTTTCCTATATCACTCACCACTGCCCTCATGAGACTAAGAGTATGATGGACCAAACCTGCAGAATGAAGAGAAAAATACCTTCTACCTCCAATGCTTCTGGTTTCTTGACCACTTTCTTCATGGCCAGGCGAATTTCTACGAAATCCCCATTCAAGCTAGTCCATCCCTTAGAAATGAAATCAACCTACTGAAATCTAGGTGTACCAGTGAAATAAGACTAGGCATACCTTCTCACAGGGTGAACAGACAGCATGGGGAACAAGCACATATCATTTCATTTAATGGTTTCCTGTTCTGTATATTTCACATGTATTAAAAAACGCTGCTTAGGCTGGAGCAATCTATTTCTTCCATCAAACACGAAGTAAATGTCTACTATTTCCTGTGTTCCTTGTTTAGAGCGCCAGAGGAATTAAGATCCAGAAACATAATGGGGGAAACACAGTTTAATTGATAGGTTATTGGTTGCTAATAAACCACAGTGTTGCCTCCTCAACCGTCCTATAAGGTCCCTAGAGGTACAAAATGTATCTTGCTGGTCCTGACATCTCCCAGACCTCCTCCCAAAAGCTGCTGCTCATGTTGGGCGCTCCATGCTATTGGACTGAAAATGTTATAAAAATTCTGACCTCCTCCCTGGATAAGGAAACAATTTACAATATCCATGAAATGTTTAACTCCTTGGGAAAAGTGCATGTTGTATCAGTTTGATATACTACATCATATTGATACAGGGCTTTTCCAGTTAAGATTAGGCGTTTTATTCCAGCATTCAAGGACTCAATCAGGTGTTTACGACTCACCTTGTTCATTTTACTTTTAGCAATTACCTCATTTGAAGTTCATTCCTCAAATTTGCTGTTGTCCTTAATGTCCTCCTGTACATGGATCTTAAGCTAAATTATATGTTCTTTTTGAATAAGTATCTATTTTATTTGTTCATAATTATTTATATATGTATTTTCTAACCCTAAAGACATGCATACACATTAAATACTTAGTATATGTTTGCTCAACTGATTTTTGTGAAGAACTTTTGCAGTAGATTAAAGCAAAAAGTTCATAAAACAAGAAAGCAAAACAGAAAAAGAATTGAAGTATTAGGATCAAACAAAGAAGATACTGCAAAAATGCCAAAAGGAAAGTTCGACATAACTGGGTGAGTTTCAGTTTTGGGTCTGAGAATCCCAGAAGCCAATGAGAAAAAGAAAATAGGAATTGTCTTGGTTCTTATCAGAAAGATGAAAGCAAAACAGGCCTACCAAAGCTACGTCTAGCATGAGTCTAAAAGATAATTCACAAGCGATTCTACTAATACAAGGAGGGTTGCAGTTATCATTTCACAGAAAATGCAGTTGGAAACTCTGTATGTTACTCACACACTGCTGGTGAGACTGCAAACTAGTGCAACCTCTGTGGAAAGCAATATGGAGATACCTCAAAGAGCTACAAGTAGATCTACCATTTGATCCAGCAATCCTATTACTGGGCATCTACCCAAAAGAACCAAAGGCATTCTATAAAAAAGACATCTGCACTCGAATGTTTATAGCAGCACAATTCACAATTGCAAAGATGTGGAAATAACCCAAGTGCCCATCAATACATGAGTGGATTAATAAAATGTGGTATATGTATACCATGGAGTACTATTCAGCTATAAGAAACAATAGTGATCTAGCACCTCTTGTATTTTCCTGGAGAGAGCTGGAACCCATTCTACCAAGTGAAGTATCCCAAGAATGGAAAAATAAGCACCACATGTACTCACCATCAAATGGGAGGGCCGAGGAGGGGATGGGCATATACATATATAATGGGTGTGATGCGCACCATCTGGGGGATGGACACTCTTGTAGCTCTGACTTGGGGGTGGAGGAGGCAAGGGCAATATACATAAACTAAACATTTGTACCCCCATAATATGGTGAAATAAAAAATAAGAAAGAGAAATTGTGTATGTTATTTTGTACACTGTCTTTCCAAAAATGGTGATGGCCATCTCCCTTTTTTCACTAATGTACTACAAACTAACAGCTGCTAGATAAAGAACGGTTATTAGTGTCTGGATACACACCCATATTTAAGTAAAAAGTTTATACTTTAGGAATACTCTCCAAATTATCTTTCTGTTTTGAAGCCTTATCCTTTCTTCCAGGCTCGACTCAAAACTCATTCATGGCCTCCATGAAGGCTTCCTTCCTCACGTGACTTTCTTACTCTGCATTCATGCGATAGTTACATATATAGAATTTATTATTCTTGTTTAAATATTGTTTTAGGGCTGTTCAGTAAGTGTGCCTTTCCCTTCAACAAGATGGTGTGGTAGATTAAAGATAGCTAAAATTTCTTTTGCTACTTCTCCCGTTGAGAGGAGGAGTCTAATTACCCTCCAATGAATTTGGGCTGCCCTTAGTGACTTGCTTGACTAATAAAATACAGTGGAAATAATGTTATGCCAGTTCCAGGCTTTTCCTCTTAGACTACTAGCAAGTTCTGCCTTGCCCCCTTTGGTTGTCACATTGTAGGAATCCTAAGCCATGAGAAAAGGCCATGTGCAGGTGCTCTGTCAACAGTCCCAGCCGAGCCCAGACTTCCATCTATCCCTGTCATGGAGTACGCACGTAATAAAGCTGCCCTGGACCCTCTAGACCTGTTCATGTGCCAGCTGACCACCACCAAGTGACCTTCATCAGTGCCATGCAGAACAAAAGAATTCTCAGCTGATTCCTGACCAAATTCCTACAGAATCTTGAGATCTAATGAAATATTGGTTGTTTTAAGACACGAAGTTTTGGGTTGGTTTGTTGTGTAACAATTGATATCAAATCAGTCCTAAGGATCTAGAGGCTGAAATCACATATTCTACTTCATTTATCCATTCGCTTCAACAGGTAAGTACGGACTATCCACCACATGCCAGGCAATGCTGTAGGAGCTGGAGATAAAATAAAATAAACAAGTGAAGACAAAAATCTTTGCCTTTGTTAAGCTGATATTCTAGTAAGGGAGATAGACTACGAATATGAAAACTAGTCCTAGGGACCCACCCACGTGGAAGGAGACGGGAAAATATAGTTTAGCTGCATATCGAAGAAGAGGAAATAGTAAAAAAAAAAAAAGAAAGAAAATGGATAACATTACTTTTGTAATATCCAAATTGCCAGGCATGGTACTAACTATAGAAAATGACTAATGAAGGTTACACTTGCATGCACATATACCACACTAAACCTAAAAAAAACAAAAAACAAACAAAAAAAAACCCTTAATGGAATCCAAGAATTTAGAAGACTAAGTTATTGAGTCAGATAAGCCAGAGAAGTTTATAAACAACACATTTCTGGTACAATGGGTATAACGAAAAGATGTTTACCTGTTTCTCTGAAAATCAGTGTCTCCTTTGCCCTTTAGAATCCTTCAACTTTTATTAGGAAAAAAAGGGGGCAAACCCCCAGCTTTTCAGAAACATAGGTCACCCCCTAACCAGGGTAGAACGTATTGCTCCATAAAGTGTCAACATCAAAACAATATAGAAAAAATAATTACAGACAGTGTTAGTGTTGTAAGCTGATAAGGACCAGATGGTCTTTTGTATTTATGGTTTTCCTTGTGAATACAAATGCTTTGGGGATCTAATTAGCCTTCTACAAAACTCAAACTGGGTAATTACTATCATTATCCCCTTTTCAAATAAATCTGAAGTCTAAACTGCAATTACATTTTTTATCTTACATTTGGTATTCACACATTTTAAGAATTGTTCTTTGCCATGTACTCAGAAAACTTCTTAACGTGGATCAAAGTAAATAAAGTACAGGAGGATTATTAACTTTTTTTTTTTTTTAAAAATGGTTCACTCTGTTAGAGAAAGTGCTGACAACTACGAAGTACTTTCTCACCAAGTCCTGCCTCTGCCACATTCTTGCTCCAATCAAGAATAAACTTCCTCTTCTCTGAGACTTTATATTTCCACTTATGCTTTGCACAGCAAAAGAGAAGAAGTTCTGCATGGAGGCATAACTAGTCACGCACGATAGAGAAAGGATTCTCTGCGAGATGCGATGTGGCAGCCATTTCAATTAACTTCTGACTCTGCCCCCAAAGTGCAATACCTGGGCTGGCGATGAGCGATGAAAAGGCAGCAGTGCGCGTAACAAGCCTGGTATGTCATCGTTATGGACTTTTTGGTCTGGAGACAGCTAAGTCACACGGTAACAACATCTCTGTATGGCAAAGCGAAAGGGACATAATCACGTGCACCAGTGAACTCATAACAGAGAATTCATAAAACTCTATTTCCAGCGAGGAGTATGTGAGAAGGCGCATCAGAAAGCAATCCTTTCAGTTTAGGCACAAGGCCAAGGATTAGCGTTATCAGGGGATGTGTGTGTCTTCCTTAGCAGGACAAAACACAGATAGTGACAGGTAACAGAAATGACCTCTTCCACAGCATCTCCCAGTGAGGAGGGCAAGAATATTCAGAATGTCTGGCTTGATATCTCAAAATTTAGTGTCATGATGACTGATCCAGGGGGAAAATATCTAAAAATAACTGATAGAGGGGAAATTCAGGATGATGAACTGGAACTAAGAGGTACTCCCACTACAGAAGGATGCTACATGTCAACGCAGGCTTGAGAGGCACACCACCCCCCACCCCACGCTGGCCTGCCTGACTGAAGGATGGCTCTGAGGCTGCCACCTCAGCCCTTGGCCCCAGAGACTGCCCCAGGCCACCCTGGCAGGCAGCAGCACAGGCATCCAGGAAGGCTGCGAGGTCAGCACTTCGTTCCCCTGATAGGATGGCAGTCACCTTGCAGTGTGCTGAAAAGAATCTCCAAGGTATGCATTCATTCCTCCATTCAACAAATACTTACTAGGCATCTACTTAGTGTGATACACTATGTGAGGCAATTTTTATAAATTCAGATGACAACAAAACATTGGCCTTAGAAATATCATCAGATTCCTATCCGACACTGCACCAGAGTCAAATTGCTTAGAGTGGTACTGTTGGCCCGGAATGTGTGTGCACAAGCGATGGTAGAGTCTTTGTGGCTTAGGCTTCTGTGCCAGCCTGGGGTGCTGACAGGCAGAGATCATGGTTGGGGAACTTGTCATGCAAGGAACTGTCTCCATCTATTTCTTGAGTGCATGTATCTCCTTGCAATAGCATCTTAATATCATATTTGTACAGCCATTTTTATAGTTTACAGCATATGTTTACCCTCATCGATCTTCTTGTTAGAAGCATAACAGGTGGTGTTATCCCGACTTTACAGATGCACAAGATGGATCAGGGACATTAAGGGACTCACCCCAAGCTATACAGCAAGTATGAAGTCCAAGCAGGACTCACATGGAGGTCTTCTCACTATAGACCCACAAATTTTCTGGACACAGCACTGTCTGATGAGGGTTTTCACTGAATCCTCTGAGTAGAGGTTTAGGTGCCAGGGCAGCTCACTGCAGGGATACCTGAGCAGCTTATTTGGCTGACTTAGACTGCCTGGCATATCCAATGCCCCTCTGCTACTGAGGGTGCAAGTCCAAAGCTGAGGGCAGAGGAATTTGAATTAGGGCAGGATCAGGGTATCTGGCATAGCATAAAGAGCAAAGATTTTTAGTTGGCAGGCACAGGTTGAAGTCTCAGCCTGGTCCAGAAGAGCTTTATTGAGTAACTTAACCTCTTTGGGATTTGGCTTACTCACAGGTAATCATACTTGTGGGTGTGCAGCAATGGAAAGCAAAACATGACCATCCTGAGGCTGAAATCATGTATCCTGCTTCATTTATTCATTCATACCACCTCACAGGGTCACTAAGAGGATTGAATGAGATGCTATGGACAAAGCACAGGTGCAATGCCTGATAAGAGTTAGGGTTAGCTCGGTTCCCCTCTCCATCAGACTCTTCTGGGGGCTTTGCTGTACCCTGCAAAGGTGGGGAGGATGTTTTTAGGGATTCCTATCATGGGAATTCCCCAGCCATCCAGGCAACTAGGGAAAGCCTTGTTGATGCCTAAATGTTGGGAAGGAAGCCAGAGAGAAGTGCCAGTCATGACATAGTCTGCGGTCTCCCAAGAGGTGAGGGGTAAGAAGCCATGTCTCAATACTCTCCTGAAATGCTCAGCCAATCCTCAAGTTGGCAGTAAGGCATCATTATCTGTCCTTGTTTAAGGGTGCAAATTAAAGGAAAAAAAATAATAGCAACCTTCTTTGCATTTTTATAAGCATTTCTTGCTGATTTAAAGATAGTGAGAATTCTCTGGTCAGGATGAAATCTAAAATACCTTCCAGTATCTTCTTAGCAGAGTGGGCTTCCTGCCAGTCAAGCAGTTGTGTGGGGCCCAGAAAATAATTGGGATGACAGTCCAGTTTTGCACTGGAGGTTAAAATATCAAATTATATCAGCTCTGTGTCCTGACGCTGATTCTCTCTGCCAGCTTTCCAGGCTCTGCTGATGACAGCTAAAAGGGTGAGCTGGCCATGGTCCCACAGGAGCATGGCACGTGGGGTGCCAAAGGCAATCGCAGCACAGGAGTAAGATGAGAAAGAAGATGATGCTTAAGTCCAAGGCAGATCTGGCAAGAACTTTTTCTCTACCTGCATCTGCATCCATGGCTGGAGTGGATCAGTTCCTCAGGTTTTGTGAAGCAGGTCACAAAGGAAGATCCACAGGCCCCTTCTTCAGATAACATGTATTTTATGACCTACTACAGCTGTTCCCATCTGGAGGGATGGACATGTGGTCCTGGTCATATAAGTGGCTTTCATGAGAATGTAAAAGGCTCTTACCAGTGTGCTTTGTGATCTCCTTTCAAACCCCATATCATACAGATCTCAGCATTTCAGTAGTATTTGGTGTGTGAATATAATTTTTCAGCTATTATCAACCATTTTTTTGTTTGAGTTTTATAGTTACAGTAATAAACTTTATTTCTAAACTTAACCTAAATGATAGCGTAACAAAGTGTTTGGAGTTTGGAGTGAGTTCCCCAAAAGATACATCTATTCTAATCCTTGGAACATGTGAGTGTGACCATATTTGGAAAAAGGATCTTTGCAGATATAATTAGATTTAGAATCTGGAGATGAGATGATCCCAGATTACCTGGGTGGACCCTAAATCCAATGACAGATGTCCTTGTAAGAGAAAGGCGGAGAGGCATTTGGAACATAGAGGAGAAGGCAATGTGAAGACGGAGGCAGAGATTGGAGTGATGTAGCCAACAACCAAGGAATACCTGGAACAACCGCAAGCTGGAGGGGGCAAGGAAGGACCCTTCCCTAGAGCCTTCAGAGATAGCCTGGCCCCACTAAAACCTGGATTTAGAATTGTGAGACAAATTCCTGATGTTTTAAACCATCGAGGTTGTGGTAACTTGTTATAGTTGCCCTAGGAAACGAAGAAACTAATATAGTATGTTTATAAATGTAGACGTTTAATATATATATTTTACACATATATACACACACACATACACACAGGAGAGAGAGAGGGTGAGAATGTATAGCATATGGCAAACAGTTTTTTATCACGTAGGATGTATGTTATGTCCTCATCCTGGTTGTCACAGATGGGACACAAAGCCACATTCAACAATTCTTGAATTGCATGTTGCAGAATGGGCCAACCACATTCACCCACTGTGACTTACATGGGGGCCCTTTCTACTCAATAGTAGAAAGAAAACAATACAGGGCTATCTTTTACTCAGCGACAATCATTACATTCTAGAGAAAGCTGAGTTACCTGAAAGAGTCTGTGCTTACTGCCTTAATAAATATTCAAAGGCGAAGATGCAGTGTGTTCAGTATTTAAAGGGATTTATGGCATGAAACTTACAATGGTTCATATAAACTATTTTATAATTCTGTGTCCTTATTTTTATGTGTAGGCATTTAGATGGAAACGTCCTCAGATGTTTCTAACCCATTCTATTAATAACAATAATAGTCATAATGGTCATAATTAATAATTACTAAGCACTTAACTATGATTCAGGCACCAGGCTAAACCATTTATGTGCATTATCTTGTTTAACCAATCCATACAAAATTCCTCTGAGGAATGTACCTTTATATCTGTTTTTCAGATACAAAAGCAAACGTCACACTCAGCCAGATGACGTGCCTCACCCAGACTGGTGATGGTCATAGTTCACAGGAGTCAGAGGCTTCTGCCCCCAGCTGTCGGTTTCCAAAGCTCCTGATTTGAAGCAGAATGCAGCAGGCCTGCGGCAGGCAGACCCTAAAATCTGTTGTGGGGTTCTCTCATGTCCTTATAATTGGTTAGAGGATCCTGATGTGGCCACTCTAAACTCCCTATCCCAATATATTTGAAGAGAGAAAAGGGCAAAATAAAATAAAATCACACTATGGAAATGAAGACTGCCGGGACTGAGCTGTATTAAAAGGATGAGTAGGATTTGGGCAGGAAGAGAGTAAGGGAAATGGATGTTCAGGGAGGAGGGAAATGGAGGCAGAGTGTGTAGCCTTTTGGGAACCTGGCCCGGCATTGTCCACTGAAGCTGCCAATGCTAAGCTCATGAATCTGAGTGCAGCCCCAGCCCTTTCCTGTAAGGTGATTAAATAATATTTCTATATTCAGGTATCTTGTCAAGCACCATGCTCAGACATTAAATGGCCCACAGAAGAGTGGAGAGGCCAGGGGAGTTAGAGATGAGAGTGAGAAATAGTGAGGTGATACTGATTTTTTCACAACCACTATTTGTAGTGCTATTTGTAGAGGACTACAGGACTCGATGAAGCTGCCCACGCTGTGGAGAGAGGCACTCACCGTGGTCCTCACAGTATAATTTATTAGACTTAGAGAAAGCAGACTCAGTTGCTCCCCAACATAAGGAGAATGGCAGTTTCTGAGACTCTTGCTCTAGAGTGGCAGATACTAAATCTGAAGCTCCTGAGATCCTAAGAAGGTGTTACGGTCACTGATCCCCTATCCATCAGGCATTTACAGATTTGCATATTAGGGAAGGCCTAGATAACTGATTCCTGAGCAAGAGGGGATTTAGTTTTGAAGTTACCCTGGCTTAATGCATCTGTGTCTGTGCCTCTAGCTATTTGCAATAATATACTTCTGATATTATATTAATAATAACTAATTTATGAATTAACCTGGAGAAATGTGGGTACATGGGGAATGAAATGTTCTGATTATGCTTGTGGGCATGAGATTTGCACCTTTTCAGTTAGACATGGCTTTTGTCAGACTAGTAGGGGGTCTGAGAGCTTAATAATAAATCAGTGAACGTGTACCATTATAGTCTGAAACAAGACCAAGATCACCATCAGACCAATCATCACTGGGTTCCTTTAAAGAATGTTGGAATTTCCAAAGAAGGGATTAACAGGTATTGGAAATCAGGTATGCTCAACACAACTGGTCACCTTTCACTTACTCCTTCACGTTCACAACCCTGAAAGGCAAAATTCACATCAGAATGTCTCCATAACTTCTGAAAACTACACTGTGAAGCATGTTGATAAGTGTCCAATTCAAGTGCAAGATAGAAAGACATGGAAGGAACCACATTTCAGAACTCGTATTCATTCAGATTTAACTACGGCACCAAATATCGCTTTCGCCCTTTATAAAATCTGGGCTGCAAAAGGCCAAATTTATAAAGCAACATAGTTCAATTCACTTAGACGTAAATGGAGAATCAGATGCAATCAAAACTGGCAATTGCGATGGAATACACTGGAGATCTTAGCTAAGGCAAGCTGATATGAGAACAAGAGTAAAGAATTCCCCTCTGGCTATTGCATTTGGATCCAGATCATGTTCAACAGATCATGGAAAGACATATGAGTTCAAGGTTATGTATATTCTTGCATTTACACGCATGTTTGTTCTCCATATTATTTAAGGTAGCTTAAATTTAAGATGCAAATAGTCACCCTATCAACCAGTCCAATGACCACTTCTCAACTTTTCTGAAAGGTATTATACAGAATTCTATTTATTGTAAAGTGAATTCAATAAAATCCATATGGAGAGATTCATATTTCCACATTGATCCCTCCTAGAATATGCACCAGACATAACATGAAGTATGTGGACTTCCCAAAGCTCAATAGTACCTGTCACCTGAAGGAGGGATGTGAAGTATATTAAGGTGAAAAAGGTAATATTCAAACAACATGCAGCTTTTTCTGAGAGTCCAGTTTACTTCCAGGAACTCCATATGCCTGAAATACTGGTTCGTTTTTTTTAAAAACAAAAGCTTCATGTATAATGAGGGGATGTCATTATCCAGAACATGGTAGAGTCAGAATCATTTCTATAGTATATAAAATACATATTCAGAAGCTCAGCAAGGAAAGATAAACTCCATTATTCACAGTTATCTTGCTCTTGTTTCCTTGGATGATTTTCCTAACTACATGGAGGCGAACACTAACAAAGAACCTATAGCTTTTAATGTATGTTCACGCCAGCCTTTAGGTTATTTGGCTACTTAGTGAAAATGAAAATTGTGTTGCTATATGCCAAGCCTTTCTGTGAGGAAGGCATCTGTGACTTCAGTGTCATTAATGATAGAGATATCCTACAGTTATTATTAGTCTTAGTAATGATTCACGGCAAAAGTGAGAGAATTTAATCTTTTCAGCAAGATAGGAGGCAGGTTGTATTGTCTTTACATTGTTAGTGAAACAAATGGTGTAAAAATAGGATGCATCCTTCCTGACCCCTGATGCATCTCTATTCTGAGCCATCCTCTCTTCTAAGACAACAGGACAACAGGTCTGGGTTCCTATAAACCAGATCTGGGGGCTCTGAGAAGAAGGGATACGCAAGAAGTCTGGTCTTTCTTCTTAAACCAGTATCAACAGAACATTGGTTTTTCAATCATTCCTCTTCTCCTTTCCCTACCCCTCAACAGGATATCAGCTTCGTTAGTGGGGGTTGGGGGAATCTCTTTTCCTTTTTGTGCACCTTCGAACCTCCGTTGTCACTTTGATTCTGACTCTCACGGCCTAATGTCTGGCATTGTATATTTGCTCAGTAAAGGTCTGCTGTCATTGAATGAGTGATTCTTGGAATGACGACAGTCAGCAATGGGTGAGATGGAGGAGGACGGAGGAACCATTGTGAGCAGACGACGTGAGTGGTTTGGTGCAGGCTGAGTTTCCAGTGATGGCCAGATGTCCAAGCAAGAGGATACACAAGACCACCACTGAAGGCATGGGCGATACTGATATTTGTAGCCAAGATAATTTAATTTTATTTAGCATTTGCCAATAAGTTATTTGAAGAATGAAATGGTTGAAGCTAACAATGAAAAGGACACCACTGGATTGTCATCGTGTTTGACAGAGACAGGCTTACTGAGCAGTCCAGTCTAGCGCCACCCACCTAAACGAAAGGAGGAGTCCTGAAGCTTGAAGCCCAGGAACACGCAGAGTCTCCAGTAAGTTCTAAACTGTGCTACTCAATAGAAAGCCCAACAGCTGTTATGAATCTTGCTGACCTTATTATTTTTTTATAACACATTGATTTATCCTTTATTGTTGGATCCTTGTTTCTCAGAGACCAGTAAATGCCCAAAAATGTTTTTGAGAGTTGCTAAAATTCGCTGCCCAACAGTTAGGATGATCTAATTTGTCTAAATTCTGCCATGCCTGTCCCTGAGGCAGTAAGTCCTTTGAGATATCAAGACTGAAAGGAATTGTGATTTCTGAGGAATGCTGACTGGAATGTAGACTATGGATAAGGTAATGACACGTCTCTGATTTATAGAAGGAAGCGTCCCTGGTATAACAGCCTCAGCTTTTTATTCTGCCCAATCACATATCACGTCCAAAGTCATCTTTTAAGAATAGAGGGCTCTGTAGGAACTGCTTACATCTGTTTCTGAGGCTTTGTTACTGAATATCCAGTGACCCAATATGTGTTTCCTAAAGAAATTATAGCCACTTCACATTGAAATATTTATTTTGAGTTATAAGACAGAACACTTTTCTCCTACGCTTTAATCTTTCCTTAACACAAAAGACTGTAAGTATTTAAGTCACTCCAGTTACATCAAAAGAGAATAATCAGTTTCTGTTCAGTGTTAGCTGAGTTAAATAGCAGCTCTGTTTCTAGAAAGATAATAATGTCAAAAATCGGAGAGAAAACAGCAGGCATTCTGGGGAATTTAACTGTTGAACAAATGGCTAGAAGGTGCTTCAAAGTCAATTTAAATAATTTTTTAAAAATTACACCCCGAGTTAAAGCCTAAGAACTCTTCATCCCTCTATATAATTAAAACATAATGCTGAGAAACTCATCAGACAGTGATTCCTGATATTTTAATAATAAAGTAGAATGCCCTCATGCTATGGCATATTATTAAATACATTTGAATGTACTAGAGATTAAATCAATTCCAATGGAAAACTACAGCATACAGTAAAAGCCTGGTTTAACAAACTGGTCTATAAAACAGGTTCCCCAAAATCAGTTATGTGAAAATGTCCTGCTGAAAATTTTGTCTTAAATATTCTATGGGAGAGTAGGTCAGAATGATAGGGAGAAAAATAACCTCAGCATCATAGTATGCTCACGAATGCACAAATGTGATGACGGCAGAGGCGCAGAGGAGTAGCACGGGATTGCTCCGTCCTCACATGGCCTTTCCGCTGTGTGTGCTCAGGGAGCAGTGGAGGAGAGAGCTCTCTGGTGTCTTTTCCTATAAGGACACTGATCCTATTGGATCAGAGGCCTAACCTTATGACCTTACTTAACCTTAATTACTTCCTTAGAGACCCCAGCTCCAAATACAGCCATGCTGAGGGCTAGGGCTTTAGCATATGAATTTTGGGGAAGCACAAATATTCAGTACATAGCACTGTTCATCTCATTCTTGCACTGTGCCCGTCTACTCCTGGATGGCGCTCATTTATTCCTGCACTTCTTGGAGTGCCAGGTCCATGTAGCACGTGCATGACTGGGCCCAGGCAGAGATCCTGCAGATAATCTCGCTACCTCTGCTTGCTGAGGCCCTACAAGAAGCCTTGTGCTCTACTCTCTGGAGTAGATGAACAGTCATCATGATCTAAGGATTAGAAAATGAGATTTATATGGAGCAGGAATTACACAGCTGAGAGAAGATGGAGGTGATTTAACAATCTGCAATACAGGAGAGATGTCATGCACAGAATCCTTATTGCAACTTGGGCCCAGTCAGGAGAAAATAGGAGTAAGCTACAACACTGATGGCGATTTGTGTGAGATACAATGGATAGACTCTCTGACAATAGGTTTGTCTACTGACCATGAGGATTTAGAGAGAGGGAAACAGATTATAAAAGGGGAATTTGGGTTCCCAAGAGCTAGAATGAATAGGCTGGGGTCCAAAATGGCCAGAAGAAATACTGGTAGGTCACAAATTAAACATTGAGTCTGTTCTACTAGTCCCTGTCTAGGGCTCTGCTGTGTTTAAAATGCCACATGTTTAAGACTTTACTGTGGCATGCCGGGTGTGGTGGCTCACGCCTATAATCCTAGCACTTTGGGAGGCTGAGGCGGGCAGATCACTCAAGGTCAGGAGTTCAAAACCAGCCTGAGCAAGAGTGAGACCCCCGTCTCTACTAAAAATAGAAAGAAATTAATTGGACAACTAAAAATATATAGAAAAAATTAGCTGGGCATGATGGCGCATACCTGTAGTCCCAGCTACTTGGGAGGCTGAGGCAGGAGGATCGCTTAAGCCCA
>CAUYRT010080264.1:0-64730 GCA_963574885.1 Lepilemur ruficaudatus | reverse complement strand
AAACGAAACCCAGAAAACCTTTGCCTTTAAGGAACTTACCAGATATTTCACCTAAAGTGAAGAATATATAATTTTCTATGTATTTAATAATTTTCCAGGTACGATGATCAGCTGAAAGTTCATTTCCTATCCTTTGTATATTTAACAGATCAAAGTGACAAATTTAGAGAAGAAGAAATTTAAAAAGAGACAGAAGTATATTCTCCACTGCAGAAATTGCAGGAGAAAAATGTGTTTCAAATGTATCCAACATACGCCGTAATGGCTCGGAACAGGAAGAAATTAGCTTTATTTCACTAACACCCAATATTCTACCACCTCTTAAATCAAGCAAAAATAATGATCACCAAAAAAAAAAAAAAAAAAGAAAAGAAAAGAAAAGAAAAGAAAAGAAAAGAAAGAAGACTACCCCCACTCCCAGCAGGCAACACCCAGCACAGTAACAATTTCACACTCCATTTATCCTGAGCTGGTTTATACCACAGTGTGGCAATTTCATCAAGTCAACATGGTTTGGCTCACCGCTTTCTAACCTATTGTAAATGACCAGCAATCAAAGCCCAACTCAGTCTGTGCGCTGCCGTGCTGAGTCAAGGAGAATTCGAAGTCCCTCGCTAATTCTGGTGGCTGAGAAGAGCAGAGGGCATCCCCTTCCTTAGCCAGGAATGAAAGAACCTTCCTGTCTAGCCCAGAGCTAGTCGATATAAGCAATCAATTTTTTCCATGAAAGGTGATGAAGCCAACACCACCAAGAAATACACCCTTTGCCAGAGAGAGCACAAGGATTAGTGCCCCAGCAGATTCCCGTTAGCTACTGAGATGTGCCAGATTCGGGTCACGCTGCAAATTTCCAAGATAGAGATAGTCTTGAAAATGTCATCATGAGCCTGAAAAGTTTTCACACGATGCCATCGCTCAGTGACTACACCTGAGGACTAACTGCGGCCAACCTTCCTTCAGGCTCTCCGAACATCTCTTTTTGGATCATCTGCGGATGAGTTATCTCAGGTGAGTTTCTCCATTGCTGCTCACAGGAGACTCAGAATAAAAAAGTTATTTTCCAATATTAGCTGGAGGTAAACGTAATAAAGGAGATGAGTATTTTGAATTACGAGCTGTTTTGATCAGCGCTGCAGTCATTCTCCTGAATTCATTTTTATATTTGAAATGAAACAGTGTCTCTTCTTCTTGCAGCGAGCGCATGAAAACACACACATACACAAAGACACTCAAAGTACAGGAAACGGGCTTCCCACAGGCCGTTTAGCAAAGGTGAAGACTGTTTCTACACCGGTATGATCCTGTTTAGAAGTTTAAGAGCTTCAGATCGAAAATTAAAATAAAGGGACAAAAGAGCTCCTGTCACTGAGGTCTACCTGCCACAGCATTCTTAGGAATTAAGATTAAATTACTAGTCATCATGTGCTTCTGCCTGAATGCAAATGTGCTAACCTTTCAGAGAAATGAAAAATCTAATAAAACTTCCAGGGAAATCGCCTGGAACCTGAAAGTGGTTTAGTCCAGGTTAATGCAGCAGGGGAAGGAAAAGAACCACGTGCACAAAATCACATTAAAGGCCTGTCAAGGCGAGGGTCATTGAACAGTGACACATGACTGCCATGCTGCATTCAACTTAGGTGAGTTAGTTCTGAGTTCACACAAATTGGACCAGCTACACCAAGCTCACAATTCCCCAGAGGCCATGCCAAAGCTACGCTGCTTTGGGGGAGAATCTCCACCTTCCCCCAAATTCAGCTGCAGAAGCTGCCATTCTTTCCATGACCCTGCCACTGGCTGTAGTGAACATGGTCCAGGGCTGGGCAGTGACATTTTGCTGGAATCTTCCCCAGGACTTCCTGACATGAGCTAGGGGTAGAAGAGCCCTTTTTACAGCAGTTGAGAAGCTTGAGTCGATGCAGCCTTGCCCTCTGACGCAGAGAGAGCAAGTTCCTGAGTGTGAATGACACGCACAGATAAGCCGACTGAGCTGACAGCAGGTCAATGGCATCTGAGGCCCTGTCCCCTCCAGCAGCTGGGTGATGTGAGTCCCTTTCTGCTTCAGCTGCTGCTACGGGTTGACTTGTGTCCCCCAAAGAGATATGTTGAAGTCCTAAGCCCCAATGCCTCAAAGTGTGTGACCTTATGTGGAAATAGGATTGTTGCAGCTATAGCTGGTTATGATGAGCTCATACTGGAGTAGGCTGGGCTATTAACCCAATACGACTGATGTCTTTATAAGAATTGAAGAGGGAGGGAGACAGACCAGGAGAGAATGCCAAGCAGAAACGGAGGCAGAGGTTGGAGTTATGTTGCCACAAGCTAAGGAACACCTGGGGCTACCAGAAACTTGCAGCAGCAAAGAAAAATCCTCCTCTAGAGGCTCAGGGAGAGAGCAAGGCCCTGCCCACACCTTGATTTCAAACTTCTAGCCTCCAGAACTCTTGGAAAATAAATTGCTGCTGTTTTAAGCCACCCGGTTGGTGGTACTTTGTTATGATGGCCCTGAGAAGCTAATGCAGCTGGTTTGAGGTGAGTTTGTCACTTGTGACCACAGACATCGTCTAAGAAAGTGAAGTGAGTAGGCATCATTCCTCAATTTTAAAAATGAAAAACTTTTGCATCCAAGTACCTCGTACAACACAAATAACAGCTGTTTCCTTAAATGAACTATGAAAAAGAGATTTTTAAAAAAACCAGCACAATCCTTTACTTTTGCATTAATATAACTTTCTCCTGAGAAATTAAACAAATAAACAGTGGTGGTTTTCCAGGCCTCACACTGGATTTAGCCAAACTTGGAAACTCTTTGAAACTCAACCATCAATGCTGGCTAATCCCAGGGAAAGGCAGCCGCTCGGCTGGCAAGAACTAAACTAAAACTCCTGGGGATTACCAAAGAAAAGTTTCTCTTCCTTCTGTTTCCTTTCAGTTAAGCTATTAGATATGCAAACACTCTTCTCATTAGACTCTAATTTTGCTGAAGTCAGTAAGAAAATTCCTAGAAGTCTTGCAGCTCTGCCTGGTGCTTCTCTGTGACTGATCTTAGACTTGCAGATGACTAACAGCAGATGCCATTCCTGGGACTTTATTTTTCCTAAAAGAGCAGGGTTGTCTACTCTGACAAGAGTGAGGCTTTTGCCCACCTACAGGAAGAAAAACCTGAGCGGGAAAGAGCACGCTGATTTTTAGACAGAGGACACGCGGCGAGTTGAATTGTGGTCCTCCAAGGGTATGACCAACCTTCTCTGCAGATGTAATTAAGGGGAGGATCTTGAGATAAAGTCATCCTGGGTTAGGGTGGGCCCTGAGTCCAATGACAAGTCCTTCTAAGAGAATACACACCCAGAGATCCCGAGGGGAAGCTGGACCCATGTGAAGATGCCGGCAGAGATTGGAGTGATGCATCTCCAAGCCAAGAACACCAAGGATCGCTGGCAACTACGAGAAACCAGGAGAGAGGGACAGAATAGACTCTCTTGCAGACAGACCCTCCAGAAGAAACTCACCCTGACAACACCTTGATTTCAAACTTTGGCCTCCAGAATGTGAGAGAAGACACTTCTATCAAATGTGTAAGCCACCAAATTGGTGGTAATTTATGATATCCATAGGGAATTAACACAAGGCGTCACTGACTGCACAGGCATCAGAGGGTGGGCACAGTGTGCGGTGTGGGTCTGCACTTGCTCACTGTGCCCTGCATTCCATGGCATGGAAATCACTTATTAACTCACCACTTGTATGTGGTGCTGTGCTGGTGGCCTGCGAGACTGAAACGATCCCCCCTTTAGAAACATAGTAACGCCAGGTAGGTTGACATGGAGAGCCCACCCGGACACCTGGGACCAGGCAAAGCAAGCAAGACATCACCTCTGTCTGCCAGTAGTAATTTACACATAGGCTTAGTTTTTAATATTTGGTATGTTTTCTTGGTGGAAGGTAAAGAATGATACCACTTTGTGGCCATTAAAAAGAATGCCATCAATTTATGAGCCTGACACTGAGTCAGTGCCAGGAAAAGGGAACCATACAGTAACATGAACGATATGGTCCTATTTGTGTAAAAGAATATATACCCTCAAACGTGTACCTCTGTATAGGAAACAGGAGAAAAGCAAGATACAGAACTGTACATTATACATGACAAAGTTTGTATGACTGAACTCTGCATTTGTAAATATGTCTCTACATGTGAGAGTATAGATCCAACTCTCACCGAAAGCTCTGGGGAATGGGTTGGGGAATAAATGGAGGATGTTGACCTTTTTCATTACACCAGGGTTGGCAAACTGCAGCCTGTGGGCCAAATCTGGCCCCAGTACTTGTTTTTGTAAATAAGGCTTTATTGGAAGGGACCCATGTCTACTCATTTACGTAGTGTCTATGGCTGCTTTAGCCTTACAGCAGCAATCTTGAGTATTGAGACAGAGACTGCATGATCCATAAAACTGAAAATATTTACTGTCTGGCTTGTTATAGACAGAGTTTGCTGCCCCCTGCCTTATATAATTCTATTCTGTGACTTAATTTGTTTATTCATTTATTTATTTACAAGGAGCTCACATTACTTTTTAAAAACACTTTTAGAAGATGTCTTCCCCAAACAGTGGCAAGGGATCCCTAGGCAATCATCTCAATCTTCCTGGAAGCAGGTGGGAACTCAGGAGTTTTTAGCATAAGAAAAGACCTGATCCTGGGAAAGGGAAGGTGTTCCAAAACAAAGATAGCATGAAATAAAGGTTTGAGCAAAAAGTTTTTGAATGTCCACTGAGGCATCCATGCAATCCCCCAGCACCCTGCTTCCATGTAGCGGCTTTCATATCCCAAGAGATGTTTGGAGCAAGCTGCTTTTATTTGTACAATAAGCAGAGGAGTAAAGGGGCAGCTTTGGGGAGATGTGAGGGGACAGAGAGGCACTGAGCTGCTCTGACGTCTACTTTTGGCCCACTGACCAATGGGCTGTGTGCTCTTAGGCAAATCACCTGTGTTTTCTGGGTCACAGTGTCCCCAACTCTCAGAGCATTAGATTAGGTTAAATCTATGAAGCCTTCTTGCTATGATAGTCCTAGGAGTCTTGAGCAGGAATCACCTTGAAGACAAAAAAGTAGATAGAGATCACCCTGGTTGCTGCAAGGCCAGATCTGGGAACCACAGGAGCTGAGTGGCAGCATTTTGTCCCTCCCTAGCATACACCGGTGTAAATGAGTGTAGGTTAGGCAAGGCCCCAATCATCAAATGCCTCTCAGCTGGGAATGGCATGCGTGAACAATTAATTAGTCGGAAACTCCTTTCCAATACTCTCATCCACAGTCAGTTAAATTGCAAATCACAAGACCTATTAGTGAGTCCATCCAAGGCCATTATGCCATTTGAGAAGTTGTGTTAAAAGTCCCTCTGATCTTGCCCAGGGGTGGTTAAAGGGTTCAGTGGTTCGTGTTCTTTGCGATGGACGGAAAAGCCAGATGACATGCTGGAGTTCGCCCACAGATCCCTCATACATGCCAAGGCTGAGCACTTCTCATGGGTCCTGCCCCCAGTGCTGGAGGGCCTTCTGACTTTTCTGGCATCCACACAAAGCCCAGGGGCAACACCTGTCTGCTTCTCTCACCTCCCATCAGGAAAAAGGGAACCGGCTGGGTTAGCCCCAAACCTGGCTGAAACTGGGTTACGTGCCAAGGAGAGCTCTGACGGACCAGCCTGACAAGGCTGCAGACTCTGCCCGGTTAGAGCTGCCATCAGCACTTGCGTGCTGGAAAATCCAGGCTGTAAGACTAGGAGGGACCCAGTCCCTACAGGCCAGCACAGGCTGTGAGCTCAGGCCTGAAGACTCACACCACAGGGCTCCCCCCAGATGTGGAAAGCTCTGGGCATGGCCACATAAATGATGTCCACCCCAACTCTACATGAAGACAGAAGTTTCGGTCATTTTAGAATTGGCTCCATGGAGTCAGAGCTCCAAGCCAGCTGAGAGAATGACATTTCTGTGTTGGCAAGAGCTTCCGATCTTGGCAATGAAACATCCTGGGACCAACCAGACTCACAAAGACTGGTGTCAAAGGATGGAGATGATGAGTAGCACTTGGTTATGTTAAGAATATAGAAGAATGCTGACATGTTAAAACTCTTGGGCTTTTTCCTAATCTTCTCTACTTAAAATTTCTACCTATGGCTGCCACGGTGGCTTTCTCGATATAAGTTTTATGTTCTAAGGGAGTCAATGCAATGCTGGCAGCTAAAGAAAGGAAAGCTTATTCCTGGGGCTGCCAACTAGAGCAACCTGGGTTAAAGTATGTTCATGGCTACAACAGCAGCTGAACTTTTTACTAATAGGTTTATATAAGAAAAATGAGAGCGTTTAAGCAATCTATTAAGCCCTGTCAGCTAAAACATGTGACTTACGATATACCAGCTAGTTGTCCTTAGAGATGCCATCGTATTATGAGCTAATAAGCTCATATTTATGTTTATAACATTACAAATAATACACATAATATTTATAAGTTCAAATAATAAGGAAAAGAAGGGAAGAGGTGAGGTGTTCGGTTTCATTCATTTGGCAGAAGCCTGTGGCGGACCTGTGATTCAGGCACTGGGCACCGCACGAGGAGGAGAAAAAGGCCGTGGGACCTGGGCAGAAGCAGACAGCCTGGGTTCAAACCCTGGCCCTGCCAGTATCATCTGTATGCCTTCAGGGAAGCTGCTCTGGGCCTCTTATTTGCAAAACAAAGATGAGAGTAACACTTGGAACACAGAGTTGGCAAAAGGACTTTGATGAGATATGTTCGAGTACTAAGGCAGGAAGAACAAAACCACCACCACAACCGTAACCACCCCTTACTACAGATTCCTGTCCTCAAGGAGCCGACGACGCAGGGAGGTGGCTGATGGGTAAACAAGTTACTGCAACAGGATGAGACGGTTAGTGGAATGTACAAAGTGGGGTGGCATGGGGAGAGAAGCGTCCAAGACTTACTGTCTGGGGCAGTCAGGGAGGCGTCACAACAGAGGCGCTCGTTCACTAGGCAGTCACCCTTCCCTCCCCATCCCCTTCCTCTCTTATTTCCCTCCTCTCTCCTGTCTGTCCGTCCGTCCATCTGTCCATCCATCCGCCCACCCATTCATTTATTGAGCATCACTTAAGCCTTCCATCAGGTGATGTTTCAGATGTTGGGGACAGGCAGCACCTGTCACAAGCTACATTCTTACAACAGGTGACAGATCACAGATACACAGACAAACATATAAGAAGTTCAGATAGTGGGGGAAAAGTGCGATGAGGAACATAAAAGAGGGCCAGGGGACAGAAGATGACCAGGGGGTAGGCAGGTAGAAGTGACTTTATATCCTGCCTAGGTGACCGCAAAGACCTGAGATGGGAAGACCATGTGCTTGAGGGTCAGAAAGGCCAGAGGAGCTGGAACCAATGAAGGGGGAGATGTAGGTGACCAGGAACTTAATCACAAAGGGCCCTGTAAACCAGAAGAAGGCATTTCAATAGGTTTTTACAATTCTGAGGTTTAAAGGCAAAACAAAAACCTATTCAAGCACATTTTCTTCTTGAGCTTTAAAACTCCTTACAAACACAAAGGAAACCTGGAAATCCACACCCACCCCTCCTTATGCCCTAAATTTTGTCATGTAAGAGCCAACATCTTCTTTCATCTGTTGCCAGAGCAGACACATTTGGCATCCTAAACAAGCTGCCAAAACAAAGCAGAAAGCTCGGCTTAAACTCTGTTAGAGGATGTTCTAAAGTTTGCAAAACATGTTTCTCTATCTTTACAAGTATGTTTATTTGGACAAGGTATACAGATATAAGCATGAGGCAAGGAGCCAGCTGCACAGAACTAAGACAACCTAACAAAATTATTATTTAGCAGTCAGGAAAGATAAAAGCAGTGCTAAGCGTAAGCAAGTATTTCTGCTTCATCTGATGTTTATGAGCAAAAAATGGCCTCAGCATGAACCAGCAATGCTGGAGAGGACACAGATGCACATCTGCCAGAAACATTCCAGGCTTGGCAAACAATAAAAGCAGCAGGGTTTGTTTCCTCTTTTATTAGGGTCCCCTCTAAGGCCACACCTTAAGCCTCTGCAGCTTCAGGTACAGGTAGGACTCAGACTCGCTCATTCCTGGGGCCCTGCTTAGATGAACGGAGCTGGGGTGGTTTGTGAACTGAAGCAGGAGATGGAGATGACCTTCGTTTGGCTTCTTTACATCCTGCCTAGTCCAGGAAAGTTCCAGTTTCCAGTTCTCTGCCTCATCTGCACAGCCCCACGTCCTAAAATCTGCTTCAGAGAATGTGGCCCCTTCCTCACCCTCTAAGACGTTACACTAGGACACACACAGTTACCGAGGGTGTTTTTCCACTTCTGATCACAAGCTCTTTTGTTTGACTGGATGATGTTCCTAAAAACAAGGTTGTAAATATCTTGCCTTTGGGTCAAAATCCTATGGCTAGTATGCCCTTTATCTCTCTGAAATCATGAGGCAGGCTTAGCCTGTGGGGTTTTAAATCAGAGCATAAATTTAATTTCTGGGCCTCATGAAGAAAACTGTGGAAAGCTTCCCATTCCCTCCCTTTCAAATTCTACAACCCACAGACTCACTTTTCCTACATCCTTAAAAGATTCCTCTGGTAGCTCCTTAAACATTAAAACTTGCTTTGTTCTTTTGAAAAAAATATGCAGAGCAGACTGCGTGGACAGGACGTGGGTTGCAGATATACGAGCTTCTTGCAGACCAAGCTCCTGAGTGGTCTTTCCATGGAAGTCATTAACATTCATTTATTTATTTTTCAACTACTGAGCAAGCCAGTACGTGAAGGAACTGTAATTTACCTTGGTGGCAAAGGACCTAAAATACTTAAGTTCTCTGCACTCACAGATCTTTGGTCTAGTGAATGAGGGGATGAATTTCAATAATGAGCAGATGTTTCTAAGAGAGCCCACGGTTTGTGACACACTGCTATGTCCAGGTGGAGGTAAAGGGGAGATTTGCTTCACAATCAAAAGCAGAAACCACAGCTCTTGAATAACACCATGGGCCAGTCCAACCCTATCACCAAGCACAAACCCTGAGAAGTCAAGGTGTTTCCCGGCATGTTCAGCCAATGCCAAGTGCAGCTCCTGCCCTGCTGGGCTGGGGAGCGTCTCGCCTACAGACCGGAGCGTCTCACCCTGTGTTTGGGCGGCAGCTCCTGGAAGTCAGGCACTCAGCACAATGTACTATGTTCTTGGAGAAACACCAAGAAAAAGTGACATATACAACTACGTTCATTGTGTAATCTGTAAATCTTTGAGAGCCAACAAGCAGCAACATATGCTGAAGGTGTAAGAAAAATTTTAAATGGAAAAAATTCCAGCCATTGACTTCACTGTTGTCTGTGAATTTGGAAATAGGTGGTGACTATTCTATGGCAATGACAAAACGACAAGGTCCTAGTCCTAAAATTCAGAACAGTTAGAGACCCACTGGTATGGAGGAGGAAAAGAAAAAAGAAATAAAAGAATTCACCCACAGATTCCAGAAGAAAAAAATCAAATAGGTGTGCCCAGATTTACTCAAAGCCCACACATCATAAAACCTATATTTACAGAAGGGATAAGGTATGGTTAATTATTTGCATTACAAAATGGGTTACTCTGAGTTTCTCTTTAAAAAAAAAAAGTATATTCCCAGGATGCACTTAAGACAGGATTCAATTTAGGTAAGTTTGATTTCTGTATAACCAAAACACTGTACAAGACCCTTGCAAGGGCCCAGAAGGGAAAAAGAAGAATGTATATCTAGAATAGTCCTTGCATCTGCACCCCACCGCCAAGATGTGATTTCAAACAAAAACAAAATAAAATAAAAACGAAAATGGTCAGACCAAAATATTTGTCCTGTCATTGTTCCTTGGCCTCAGCCACACCTCCCTTGGGTTTGAGGCCCTCACCCCCCAGCCCTCTCTCCTCATTTGTGGCTGTAGGCCCCACAGGGGCTTCTCCTTAGCAGTGGTTTTCAACCAGGAGCAATTTGCTGCTTGGGAAACATCTGGCAACGTCTGGAGACATTTTTGGTTGTCACAGCTGAGGAGGGAGTGCTATTGTCATCTGGTGGGCAGAGATCAAGGATGCTGGTAAACATGTCATCAGATAATCCCCTGTGACAAAGAATGATCCCATTGGAAATGTCAGCAGTGCTGAGGTTGATAAGCCCTGGTCTACAGGAGATAAAATTGTGATCACCCCTCCGCACCCCGTAGAGTCAGGGTGCAAATACCGAGCAGTTCTGACTCTTCTGTCTTTTTAGATGAGCTATTATTTAGTTGGAGGGAAAACCTGCAGACCTCTGTTGTCCTGAGATAATATTCCCCGAGCCTGCCCGAGAAGCCCCTGACGCAAGGGTTAGACTCACTGACACATGAAAATGCCTGAGCAACTCTCTTGAAAACATGTGGTCACAACATTTATTCACAGTGTTCTAAGGAGAGACTTGGCAAGGCCCCACGCTTCGTCTGAAAAAGCCTGCTCAGAAGCAATTTATACCAATGAGCCGTGGCAAATTCACCTATTCTATAAGTACATCGTGACTCAACAAGCCTTTTGATCCATTATACAACGGTAACAATTATACTTTAATTAGTTACTTCTCACTTACTTGTCAGAGCCTGCTTGGATAGTCTAAATAACTTCACATCCTCTAAACATTCCTCCTGACACCGTCTCAGAGAAAACAGGCTCAATTTTCTTTTAAATCTCCAATCTCAGTTAAGTGACAGATGAGGCTGCTATAGCAACCACATTCCTGCTGGGTTTTGGCCAAACTCACTTCCCCCCCTTTCCAAAATCATAAATCTATTTCTTTCAGTTGAGATAATTTTCTTGTCTCATTTCTTATTTAGTGCTAACATAGCACACGTTAAAACTTTTTTTCTAAAAAAGGAAACAAAAAAACTTCAGAGCACGGTTTAACAACCAGGTTTTTGGGAAACCTGCTTCACTATAAGGGCCAGAATCTCTAGATTTCTTTCATTGCGTGCCCAAAGGCGGTAAGAAGGCCAAGCTCTTTCTACCTGTAGCTGCAACAAAATATGAATAATAAGCTAACATTCTGCTTTCTCATTTTCATTCATAGGGAACTTCTTAAAAGGAAAAGTCATATATTTAGAGTAACAGATAAATCTACTCAATCCCCCATGCCACTTGACCACCAAATCCCCCAAACGTGACTCTGAAGTCCTTTTGTCTCAAACGTACATTTCGCAGAGCTCTATAAACCACAGACAAAGCAAAACAAACCCGAAGTCTGGAAACCACATTCTTTCAATCCAGGTGGGTAGTAGCCTTAAAAAACACAAACCTTGCTTAAAAGGTTAAGGAGCTACACCTCTCAGTAAAATAACCTGCCTTTCCTACTCCTTATGCTAGTCCTCTGTCAATGAACAAAAAAGCTCCCCAGTTCATTTTGCACCGTCAGGAAAACAAAAAGTTTACATGAAACATACTTCAGGGCAATGCAAGTGGCGCCTGTCGCTAACATCTGGAGAGGGCATCTGGAGGACCCCAACGGCCTCCGACCTCATCGAGGAAGCCAGAAATTTCACATCTGCCTCACAAAGCAAAGGACACCTGGTGCGATACCTGCTTTACCTTATGCCAGGGCTCCTTTTCTGCTGGTTCTGTTCCTGAGCCGTGCTGGGCAGAGAGCTCCTCTGGGCTTCGCATTCAGAAGACAGCAGAGAGGCTTTGCAGCCGCCAGACCTCAGCCCGACAGGCCGGGCTCCTGCCGCACAGGCTCCTCTCCGCAGCGCCACCGAGGCGAAGGCACCCGGCGTCTCTCTAGAGACACGCTCCGGAAACCGGCCCATGCAGGAAAGAGCGCTCCCTCACGCGTCCTCTCTTCGTTTACTTACTAAACACTCCAGCAACCACGATGGGCCAGTCCATGTTTCCCAAAAAGGAGGGGGGTAGATTTCCTTTTTCTCTTTTCAAATGCAGGTGGGAAAAGAGTACTTTTTTTTCCACGTTCACTCTCATTTTGTCTGCATCCTAAAACTGACAGTCATCGTCCCAGAGGCAGAGGCTTGCATTGAAACCAGATTCTTACGCTTTTCAAGTTTCTTTCTCGCATTGGAGAGGATGGAAAGGTGCGCGGCTGAGCACAGCTCGCCAACAGCTGGCAGCCTCCTCCCCCCAGCCACTGCTTTTGAGGTACAGGTGATGGCAGCCCTTATGTCAAAGTGTAATAAAAACCGAGTTCAACCGTTCATTTGCACTTGCTACTTCAGATTTTCTATATGACTCTGCAGCATTGTTTCAGGGAAACGTGGCTTTTAAAAAAGGATTTTGCTTATTGAGCTTCCTTGATTCATATTTTTGGTACACTCCATATTGTGTTTTTATTGCAGAAAAAATTATTGGATGCTACTATGTCCCAGGCACTTTACACACATGACCTCATTCTCAACTAAACTGCCCCTGCAGAGATCTCAGATGCGCCAGTGACAGACGGGGGAGCCACAGGCTCTTCGTGCATGTGACAGGAGCCAGAAGTCTGCTGTGATAACGCAGCCCCTTTTATATGCACCTTTCTTAGGACTTGGGCACGATTCTGTAACAACTCTTGTCATTTTTAACAAGACCAAGACTAATTCAGGAAAATTTTCATGGAGATTATTTGCCCATGAAGATCAGCTGGTAAAAAGACCGTTTTATAGATGTGTGGAATCTCTCTAAGCTGGTTTGGAAGCAATTCCAAACATCGTTCAGGAGGAAATGAAAGGATTTTGGCAACAAAGCTGTGCTTCTAAAATGAAGAGGAAGCTACTCAACTGCACATTATAGTAGTTAGCGGGGTGTTAACTAAATTTCTAGTGCATTTTCCTTCTGAAGAGTCAAACGCCTTGGTGTGTCCTCACCACACCCTTGTAGGGTCAGATTCTCAAAGGTGGCATCTGTGAGCCTCCCTACACCAGCATCACCCAGAGCGGGGTGGCATGTCAGCGTGCAGATTCCCAGGCCCCAGCCTGGACCCCCCCCAAGTCAATCTCTGGAGTGAGGCCTAAAAAATCCATATTTTATTTTTTTAAAAAACATGAATAATTTTATTTTTATTGTGGTAAGAACACGACACGAGATCTACTCTCCTAAATTTTTAAGTGCGCAGTACAATATTATTAACTCGAGGCACCACACTGTACTGGGAAGCCATACTTTAAACAAGATCTCCAGGTGGTTCCTAGGCACAGAGGTCTGAGAACCCCAGTCTTGCATGGTAAGACCTTGGGGGTTAGGGACAGCACCTTTTACCTCTGTAACTTCAGCGTACCTCATGTCTGGGACATTGGCAGGCAGTCAAATGTTTGTCAGAGGAGCGAAGGAGTCCTTCTTTCCAAAGGAAAACAAGGAAACTTACTGGGTCTCCCAGCCACATGACTGGAAGTGACTTGACCATTAGAATTGGGCTCACTGCCCACCAGTTTTCATCCTCTTTCTGCTCTCCTATATTTGGGGTGTCAGTTCCTCTCTTGGATTTTATTTATTTAACCATCTCTATGTCTTCCAGGATGAGGAGAAAGATAGGTCATCTTCCAATTCACCAAATTTCCAAATCTGTGAGTTTTCAGATGCAAAGGGGCAAGAACCACCACTTTGTGGAGTCCAGAGGTTCACGTCACCTGCCTGCTTGGGCGGGCTTCGGTGAGCAACCTGAGCTGCCTTTCCAACCTGGATGCCTTCTGTGCACACGCGTGTGTGTGACTTGGGGAAAGAAAGTGAAGAGCAAATAAAGGGTGGGCACAGGGATCTGTTTGAGATGATGGAAACGTTCTAAAACTGGACTGTGATGATGGTTGCACAACTCTGTAAATTTACTGAAGATCACTGAATCATACACTTAACATGGGTGAATTTTATGCTCTGTAAATAAAGCCTCAAGTGAAGCTGCTACTAATACAGAGGTAACTGGCTAACTTCTGTTCTGAAGGGACCCAGTGCTAAGGCTAAGATTCAAGGAGCTGACAGAGTAGCCACTCTGTCACCGTCCATAGACACTGAGCAACCTCTTCTTCGTCATACTGAATATTGACGAAGGGCCCTGTCTGGGTAAATGTGTCAGGCATTCTACAGAAGAGTTAAACAGGCAGCACGAACCCTCCAGTTCATACTTAAACAGATTGTATTTAAGTGGGTTCAATAAGACAGAGAGAAAAAGAGCACCTGAGCATTTACTTCACACATGAGTGAAAGGAATAGTATTTAGTAGAGCGGTGAGGAATTGAGGCCTAAAGAGTATGTGAAATCTTTAATGTTTTTGGTTAAAGGCCCTAGCAAAAATTCATAATGGGAAAAATAATCATTCATCAACACATCTTTTTTTTTTTTAACCAGGCTGCTAGTTGCTTGGTAAAAAGTAATAGGTAATACTTGGTGAAACAATGAATTCGATTGAATTTATGGTCATAAATGCACATGAATATCTAATGTGAAATGATTTAAGAAATTTTCAAACCAAAGCATCACCATTCCGATTACTTTGTGCGTATGAAATAATCACGTATCAGTACCTCCAAGAGTAAACAGAGAGGGAGGGGTGAGCCTGACTCCTTCATTCAAACAGGAAGTCGTGAGCTCATTCAAAATATTGGGCTTTTACAAAATCTGTTTATTTATAAATGAAGGAAATGGAAAAAGCTATTTTTTGAGGTCTGGTATGTCAGGCACTGTCTCAGATGATTCTATTATATGATTCAGTCCCGTCAGAGGTAAGTGTTACTACCTGCATTTTATAGCTTCAGATGCTCAGGCACACTCTGCTCTACGTGTGGCCACTGGAATGAAATCCTGGTGTCTGGCTGTATCAGTTCTTTCCTCTAACACTCTTCTCTCCCTCCGACCTTACCCATTAAGGCCACATCAAGCTCCAAGATCCCAGGTTCTATCTCGGTTGCCAAGATGCCTGCTGCTTTGCATTTTGCTATAGAGCCATAGAAATAGTTTATAAACAGTTTTCATTTGCAAGGCCACTCCCAAGTTTCCTTTTGGGGGAGGAATTACTGTACCAGTTCATTTCCCCCGGGGCTGCATGGGCACTAGCCCTAACCTCATTCCACCTGACCAGCTGGCAAACTATAAGCAAGTCCATCTGCTGGAATTGGCACAACAGCCTCCACAAGGCGAGGAGCCAAGAGGTCCAGGAAGTGAGCACGTTTGGGCATAAAACAGAGGAGAAGGAAGCCTAGTACTAGAGGTACCATGGCAGCATCAGTGTCTGCATCCAAAGGGACCAAGGGCTCCCATTTGCCCTGGAGCATCTGTCATCTCCTGGGCCCTGTGGAAAGTTTCACATCCTTAACTGAGGAATGCTGTGCCCACAACAGAAATTGTCCTGGTGACCTTTGGATAATGCTGTTTTTCAACACACACTCCCATGTTAAACACTCCTGGAACGAGGCTAAGTGGACAAAAGCACAAGACAGAGCTGAGGCGGCTTGAGATGCCACCTTTGGCGTGAGTTATCACACGCCCAGAAGTGACAGAAGATTGCTGGAGGCCCAAAGGGTAGTCATAAAGCCCAGCAGAGGCATAACCCAGGATCCAGGAGACAGGCTGGCTCTGGGTGCAGGTACCCACGTGTCTGTATCTCCAGCCACCATCAGCCAGGTAAGCAGATTCAAGTGCATTAGTAGAAATGATCTTTCTAATGGAGAATGCGTCTGGGTGAGCCCAGAAAATTCAGTTTACCTCATAATTAAACTAAAATATTAGCCTGTAAAGGAAAAATATATAAATTTTTTAAAAAATTCACAACCTATTGATTTGGAGCAGAAAATGACACATTATTATAAGCTACAGTTAAACAGTAAAATCCAATCACATGCCCAAAATCAAAGAAACAAAGTAGGAAAAAAGTAACCAAAGACTTCAGTAATGATAGCAAATGAAGATGAATTTCTCACTTTCAACTGCCCATTCTTCAAGAACCAAAGCAGACTTCTGATAATCAACAAGAATCTCTCCTAAACTTGGGGCATTTACCGGATATGCCTATTATCTGGCCTCTTATTGCTGTGGGTCCTGAGTTGTCTCTGCGGACTGAGAGACACTGCCAAAGACCAAATGTGTTTTCTGCTCCACCAAGAGAAGGTCATGAACATTGCCTTGAAATTCACTGAAGATCATTTCTGTAGGCGTAGGTGGGCACCGTGGGCTCAATCACTAGAAAAAGGGGCATACCTGCCTCTCTCTGTCTACAGCTGTAAAAGAAGGAGACAGAGCTGGGGGTGGGAGTAGGGAGGGAAGAGCAGGAAGGGAAGGAGTTGGTGGCTCTACGTCCCTGAGACAGTAGACACATGAGCCCTTCTGATGCCCAGGATGTGTTGGGTTCTGGAAAGGAGAAAGGACGACTCATGGTCCCTGGGGGTTTCTGGGACACTCCAGGTGGTGTAGTTTTCAACGTGGACACCCTCTTTTGGAAATTCATCCCCCATCTGTCCTAAATCTTCCATTTTCCTTTGTGGTCCCCAATGTTGGGTCGCCAGCATGTGCTCAATAATTCTTGTTGATTTCCTGGAAGAGCCACACTCGACCTGCTGGGTCAGTCATTCCCCAGCTCACGCATTTCAGCAATGAGTTAAACCCTTGGAAGTTAAATAACACTGAAAAAACATCCTTTAAACTTGAGATAAGTACAAATTCTTTTCAAACTGTCATTTCCAGATAAGAAAGGCCTTCCATTTGCGCTGACCGGAAATAGGATGATTTTTTTTTTCCCCATAAATATCAAATGTTTACTGCATGTGAACTCAGTCTTCTGGTACCTTGGCAACAAATCTCCTCTTATATTCTCTTAATCTAAGAGAAAGTAGGTAACTTTGGGTTAATTAGATGATTTTCCTGAAATTATTTAGTGTGCTATGCCCTACTGGATCGATTCCCAACCCGTTAACGATGAAGGGGACAAAATATTAGCACGTTGTTCTTCTCAAATAAGATGCTGTCACCAACACATCGTAAACCATATGTTGAATTTAAATTTGAGTTTGCTTTCCAACACTGGAAAGATTTTACATTCAGGAAGCCACACTCTATGATCCAGGGCACTGTTCTATACAATAGCAACCTGTGGCCATACAAGAGAACAAAAGCTTAAATGCCCACAAAGGGAAAGAACCTAGCATAGAATCTTGCAGTAAGACATTTATTGACTTGAATCCCATTTGTACAGAGAGGTAGGGGTGAGTGTGTGTGTATGTGTGTGTGTGTGTGTGAAATTGAGATATAAATCACATACCGTAAAATTCACCCTCTTAAAGTTTATGATTCAGTATACTAGTATAAACTAATATAAACTAGTATACTAGCTTTTAGTATACTCAGAATTGTGCAGCCGTCACTGCTACCTAATTCTAGGACATTTTCTTTACCCCCAAAAGAAAGCCCATACATACCCATTAGCAGTCAACTACCATTTCCCTCTGCCCCCAGCCCCTGGCAACCACTTATCTACTTTGTATCTCTGTAGATTTGACCTATTCTAGATATTTCATACAAATGAAATCATACAATATGTAGTTATTGGGACTAGTGTCTTTCACTTAGCATAGTGTTTTCAAGGTTTATCCATGTATCATGTATCAGAACTTTATTCCTTTTTACAGCTGAGTAATATTCCATTTTATAGATCTACCCTGTGTCCCTTAACTCATATTTAAAATGAAGCCATTTCTCCAGTTCACTGTCAAGGAATAGTCTGACAGTAGGAAAGGTGACCATTGTCTCTACACTGATCCCGTTACACAGGACCTTCCTGACTATCCAGTGATCTGTGGAGAGTCCCAGACTAGAGCTAAAGAAAATGTGCTCTGCAACCTGAAACAGCGTCCTCCATCTGCAATATTCTCCAAGGGCCACGCCAGATGCCCTGGTGGAGCCTACAGCTGGTTAAAGGAGGCAAGATGCTATGAGGTGTGACTCCGCAGAAGTAATAGACTCTACAAGCAAGATCACTGATTTTCAGTGACATTTTGCACTGGTAAAAAGTAAACCAACCATGTACCAAATGTTTATTGTTGTGAGAACAGGTATAACAGGGCCACTAATGAGCTAGGATTTCTCTATTCCACCAGGAATGGTAAATATTGGTTCTTCAACAAGTTACATTGAGAGGCAAATTATTTTCTGCAATGATTATTGTCAGGTAGACAATAAAGCACGTGCATGTGCGTGCTCTCGCGCACTCTCTCTGTCCCTATCTTCTGAGACCTATTTTCTAATTTTGGTTCTGTTGCACTAATTAGCTCCAGAGTCTCGAGTACTCAGTAGCCTCGTCTGTGAATACAGGTCACTAGTAACTGCCTTGACCACCTTGCAGGCCTGTTGTGAGAATTAACTATTTATGAGATCACTTGCAAATGCTGAAAGTATTATACAAAGTCAGGGTATGTGGTAGCTCACCGTCCACTGGGACATAAACCATCTCATCCATACTACTAGGATAACTTGATTCTTTTCCTTTCCATGATCCTCAAAAACATTCAGGTCCACAATTAAGTGGAAGAAAGCGCGAATTCCTCCGAGCACAGTGAGGATGAGAAGAACACAGTTAGTTCTCTGCATGGACCTGGGTTACTATTCTTGCTCTGCATGTGTGTGGTATACACAAAACAAGAAAGGGGGGAGTTGGCATTTCAGCTTGTCTTTTGCAAATTATATTTTCAATGGTGACAAAAAGATAATTTGTCATGCAAGCACCACGGGATAACCTATGTTTCTCTCACTAGATAACAGGCCAGCCCAGAACAGGACCTACTCACTGCTTAGGGCTATTGCAACAGAACATACTCAAAATCCCTACACCAAAAGGAAGGGGACAAGAGCCTCTAATTTATAACGTAAATGAGCCTCAGACGAACATCATTAACATTTGTTCCTCGGCTTTGTGAAAAAGCAGTTTTTTTAATCAGCCAAAAAGCAAAGCAAAACAAAGCCACCAATTTTTAATCCTTCAGAGAATCAAGGAAAAGGATTTTGCTCGATCCCATTGTGATTTCATTTCCCACACTCCGGGAGTTCAGCAGGAGGGGGTCTAAAAGCAAGTCCTCATCCTGTCCTGTCTTCATCCCTTCCAAGGTAACAGGACACAGTCGCCCTTGCAGGCATGAATGGAAAGGCATGACAGCGTCCAGAGGACTGGCCTGGCTTCCTCTGAGGGTCTCTTTCTTATGTGGTAGGGTATACGGGCTTTCATAGACACTGTCGCATGTTCCTCCCCAGAACGCAGAAGTGGCACAGTAAATACCACGCCACACAAGGACAGGTGCCACCAGCCCTTCTGGAAAGACCAGATGTGCCCAGGCCGGTTGATTGTCTGGGTGCAGTGACATGAGGAAGACAGAACAAGAAAGCCTATGAGGCCTGACAAGAAAAGCAGCCCACTGCGTGTCACACAGATGCAGACGCTCCACCGAGGGAGGAGCACCAAGGAATGCCCCAGCGTGCAGTCCGGCAGGTGTCTGCTCAGGGAAGGCACTGCGCCTGAGAGGGATGGGGTGACAGAGCTTCTCTTGAGTGAACGAACAGTGGTGTGGCGGTCACATGGACAGCACCCCAATGGAGAGGGACAGGAATTGTGCAAGAGAGCAGAGAGGCGGAGAGAAAGTCAAGCCCACCCTTAGTCTGCCCACGGAACAGCCCCGCAGGCTAGGGTAAGGGGACAGGGGACAAACCTCTTCCTTTACCCTCAAGACTTCCGTTTTCCGTTGGACACATTTGCTTTTTTTTTTTTTTTCCTTCCTGCGCTGCCTTCATTTTGGAACTACTTTGTTGCTGTTGATAACAACGATCATTTTGTTGCTATTTCTTTCCACATGAAGCAGCAGGTAACAATCTGTACCCAGGAAAGGAAGTTTGCTGGAGAAAGAACTCTCCTAGGGCCATCTACCAAAGACCGGAGGCAATTCACAGCAAAAGGATGCCCCCAGCACCGCACCCACTGACATCTGTGACCTGAGCCTAAAGTCTCTTGTAGCTTCCTATTACCATCTGCTGCTAGAGCAAAGGGGAGGGGGGAGAGGGAGGAGGAGGAGAGAAGGAAGGGAGAGGAAGGTTGCTTCAGAGAAGAGCTTAGAGCAGGGATGGAGAGAGCAAACTCCAGTATCTCCGGCTAATTTGCCCCTGGACTTCTTAATTAGGAGGCTGGTTGTAAATATCTTCAGAACTCTCCTGCATTTCTAGGTTAATTAGCAGAAGCTTTTAAAGACGTGCCATTTATAGCAAGGTCTCCCTAAAAAGAGAATCTTGCTGTGGAAAACAAAACTGAAAGCAAGTGATAATAAATAAAGCTACAATGTGAATGTTTGCTCTGTGCTGAGTGTCATGCCAGTTTCCAGAAAATAACTCCAGAAAAATGAACTGCTGGCTCTAACCCCTTAGATCTAAGACATGAGAATTACAGAACTCAGATCCTCAGAGCCAAAGAGACTCTAGGAGTCCGGCAGCCCAAGTCTTGCATTTACGTGTATATTTTTAATGCTTGTGCTTAAAGGGAAAGTGAGACTCAAAGGAGTTGTGAGATTTGCCCAAGGTCACCCAGCTGCTGAGTTCTAAGAGCAGATGCAGATTCCCCATCACCTGGAACCTTTTCCATCAAGCCACCTAGTGCTCAGCTGCTCCCTCTCCGCCCCCTGCCCCGCTGCCCACCCCGCCACCTTCAAGCCAACATGATGTGCAGGGTTTACAACTATTAAGGAATGACAGAGACAGAGAGAACTTAGGAGCCAGTGGAGCTTCGGAGGTCACATGCCAGTCCCTTTCCCTGGGACATGAAGCCAGTCCTAAAGGGCCTGTACCACTGCCCCAAATTACTCAGGAATCAGTGACACAGCCGGGCCTGGAGCTTCTCTTTTTGATCATTGCCCACAATCTTTCTCATTCTGGGGTCTGCTGGCATCTCAGGCATTAGGGACCCTCCAATGCTCATGAGTATTAAATTAAAACCATGCCAGGGCTGCAGTTCTCACAGGGATGATACTTATATAACTTCCCAGGTTTACTGGAACAGATTGAATGGTGACCTCCTCCCTTCCCAAAAGACACTTCCACATCAAATCTCTGGAACCTGTGAATACCAACTTATTTGGGAAAAGGGTCTTTGCAGCTGTAATTAAGCTAAGGATCCTGAGATGAGATCATCATCCCGCATTATGTGGGTGAACCCTAAATCCAATGCCACATGTCCTTATAAGAACAAGGAAGAGGGAAGTTTCACAGAGAGAAGGGAGGTGACACAGAGAAGGTGGCCATATGAAGATGAAGGTAGAGATCAAGGTGATGCTGCCACAAGCCAAGGAATGCCAGGAGCTCCAGGAGCTGGAGGAGGCAAGGACAGACACCTCCCCTCACCCGAGCCTTCAGAGACAGCACGGTCTTCCTACATCTTGATTTGAGACTTCTAGCTTGCAGAACTTAGAATAAATTTCTGCTGTTTTAAGCTACTTACACCGCCGTAGCAGCAGACACTAATATACTCTCTGTGGATGAAATAAGTTTTAAAAAAAATCCACAGAAACCTGAAGTTCACAGTATTTACAACAAATCTACCATCACAATGTTTCACCAGCAACAAGGTTCAAGAATGACAGGCAGAGGGAGGAGTGCGTTGAGTCCAGTCCTGCTTTACATTGGTAACCAAGCCAAACTGACTCACAAGCTGTCACGTGTCAGCGCGATAACCCTGCAGATGTTCTTCTAGATGGCACACCCATCTGGGGGGACAGCACGCCTGCTGGGTGGGTCTGAATCTGAGGTCGGACCGTGGTGCAAATGACTCCCAGACGTCCCAACTCCGAAGGCGTTGCAGGGAAGGTCTCCAAGGCCTAAACCTCACAGAACGGCCTCCACTGAGACCTGAAGCCAACTTGGGAAGAGGCCTTTGTGGCCGCAGCAAACACTGCACTACTTGGGCCTCCAGGGAGAAAACAGAGTAAGCAGATGTTTCTTCAAAATGGCATGTTCTTGGATCTGGCTTTAGATATTCCTTCCGCAGCTGTTGAACTGAGTCTGAAGGCAAACAACACACACACGCACCCACACACCGAGCCCTTCTGCCTCTCCAGCTCTTTCTGGGGAACATAGCTCCACATGTGGACCCAGGAGACAGCTGTCGCCATCTGTGCCTTCTGCAAACACGGCTGCCTCATGTGGGCAGTATCCTCCTGCGTCTCTTCCTGTGGCTGACCGTCTGGGAAATGGCCCTGGTTTAAAGTGAAATTTCCTAATTGCTCCCAATTCAACAGGTTTATTTTAATCCTATAAAAGAGATCAAACTTAGGAACCCCAAAGGAAATGCTGTCAGGCCCCACTCTGGGCACCACCTGGGGATGGATGGGGCAGATTCAGGGCACAGGCGGGGAGGAGCCAAGCACACACTTTGAATGCTGTGATGTGACCACCCAGACTTCAAGCTGCCCTCTGCATGGGTCACGGCCATCTTCTCCAACAGCTTTACTGGGGATGTGCTTCTCCCTGAGCCAAAAGCTAGTTTTTAAGAGTGCTTGGCCTAACAATGAAAGCTTTATTGGAAAGGCTATGAGAGAACTCCTTCCATCCTGTGTGTGTGGAGGGTGAAGGTCCATTTCATTCTTTTAAATGCTTATGTTATTATTTTTAGAGACAGGGTGTTGCTATGTTGTCCAGGCTAGCCCTGAACTCCTAGGCTCAAATGATCCTTCAGCCTCAGCTTCCCAAGTGGCTGGGACTACAGGTACCAGCACACCTGGCTTAGTGGGAGTCCATTTCTCAGGTCCCAGTCAAGATAGTGCCACGAGCACTTTGTACCTGAGTTCTGCAGAAGCCTAACTGGCCTCCTGGTCTCTGCCTTCACCCCACCCCTTTTTCATTTTTTTAAAATTTGAAGTGAAATTCACATACTATAAAATTAACCATTTTGTTTTGTTGTTGTTGTTTTGAGACAGGTTCTTGCTCTGTTACCCAAGGCTGGAGTGCAGTGGCATCATCACAGCTCACTGCAGCCTCAATTCCCAGGACCAAGCAATCCTCCTGCCTCAGCCTCCTGAGTAGCTTGGACTACAGGTGTGTGCCACCACATCTGGCTAACTTTTAACTTTTTTTTGTAGAGATGGGTGTCTCACTATGCTTCCCAGGCTGGTCTTAAACTCCTGGCCTCAAGCGATCCTCCTGCCTCAGCCTCCCAGAGTGCTAAGATTATAGGCATGGGCCACTGTGCCTGGCCAAAATTAACCATTTTAAAGTGAACAGTTCAGTGGCACTCAGTACATTCATCCACAATGCTGTGCAACCACCTCCTCTACCTAATGCCAAACATCTCATCACCCCAAAGGGAAACCCCATATCCATCATGCAGTTCCTCCCCATTTTCCCTCTCCCCACCCCCAGCCCTTGGTAACCACCAGTTTGCTTTCTGTCTCTATGGATTTACCTATTCTGGATACCCGACATACATAGAATCATACAATCCGTGGCCTTTTGTGACTGGCTTCTTTTACTCAGCAGGACGTTTTCAAGGCTCATCCATGTTGTAGTAGGCATCGCTGCCTCGTTTAAGGCTGAATAGCATCCCACTGTAGGAATGCACCAAGCTTTGTTTATACATTCATCTGATGATGCACATCCGGGTTGTTTCTTTCCACCTTCTGGGTGAGGTGAGCAGTGCTGCTGTGACCATGTGTGCACCTAGATTTGAGAACTCCCATCATTCCTCACACAACAATCTGATCCAGCTACAATTACTTCGACGACTTTCCGCCACTGTTCAGGTAGAGCCCAAGCTGCTGAATGGGACCCCCGAGGTGCTGGCACTGGGGCCCTCCGCACTCCTCCGGCATCATCGCTCGTGCCTGTGCTCCTGCCCGACTCTCATCCTGTCTCTTGTGTGTGCCACGCTTGCCTCACCTGTGTCTGAGCCTCTGCAGGTGCTGCTCCCTCTTCACAGAACCCTCTTCCTCTGGCTAAGAGGCACCCACATTTGACAATAGCCACATCCTTGTCTCCCAGATGCAATGAGCTATGCTAAGTCCCAGCACAAGCCATCGCCAGCCCCTCTGTGTGAGCTTGCGGTGGGTCTCAGAAGGCTACGCTGGACCTTTGCTGTGGAATCCATGGGAGAGAGAGAACAGCCCAGAAACACCATGGGGGGGGGTGCTGGGCTTTAAGTCTGTCTCAGAAACATGCCCTGCTGGATTCAGTGCCCTGGTACCTGATGAAGCGAGGTGACAAGCTGCAGAGCCAGGTGGTCGTCCCCTCAGCTACGGGGCTCCCAGGACACATCCTCCACCCCGGCATGTGGGACACGAATGAGGCAGTCTATGTTTTTTCATGAGACCTCGTTGGCACCCCATGAGCCTGTGAGAAGCGGGTCAGTGACTCCCTCTGAACCTGGGCCCCAGGATTCCCAACGGCCTCTCCTTGCCCCAGTGGAACTGGCTCAGCCCAGAGGCTGAGAAAGCAGGAACAGAGCTCTCCGTCTCTGCTTGAGGCGGCCGCACCTGAACTTGACAGGCTCGGCCCCAGCCACCAGGTGCTGGGGTCCCACAGGATGTGGTTTTTGAAAGGCGGGGCAGTCTACACCTCCCCTTTCACCCACATTTCCTTTCTTCACTTCCATTCTGAGCCTCTGCTCCTGGAGTCTGCACACGCCTACACACACATGCACATATGTACTCATGTATGTATACATACGTACACACACGGCTCTAACACCCATTTCCTCTGTTCTAACTTCTAAAAATAAAAATGATCTACTATAACCTTTCCTTCTACATAATTCTCAGTAGAACCTTTATAACATTTATTTTTCCCCTTCAAATTCTCCACCACTGCAATCTCCCACATGAGCATCTGGCGGAAATGCCTTTGAGGGCAGTGCAGCACATTCATTCTCAAAGACAGTCATCTGCAGTTACATTTTCCTCCGTGTGTAAAAAACAAAAAATGGGGCCGGGCACGGTGGCTCAAGCCTGTAATCCTAGCACCCTGGGAGGCCGAGGCAGGTGGATCGCTCAAGGTCAGGAGTTTGAAACCAGCCTGAGCAAGAGGGGGACCCTGTCTCTACTAAAAATAGAAACAAATTAATTGGCCAACTAAAAAAATATATACATATAAAAAAAATTAGCCAGGCATGGTGGCGCATGCTTGTAGTCTCAGCTACTCGGGAGGCTGAGGCAGAAGGATCGCTTGAGCCCAGGAGTTTGAGGTTGCTGTGAGCGAGGCTGACGCCACGGCACTCTAGCCCGGGCAACAGAGTAAGACGATGTATCAAAAAAAAAAAAAAAATGGCGAAGATGGAAAAGAGGCGCTCTCTGGCATTTCTGAGGGCCTCCGAGTCAGTGACGGTGGCTGTGAGGGGTGTGGGTCTGTCACTTACCTCCAGGACCTTCCCTGTGATAAACTGCTGGCACGCTTCGCATTTCACCCCAAAGAGGCCCTGGTAGTCCTTTTCACAGTACGGGGCGCCATCCCTGCAAGACAAAGCGCGTTCAGCCCCGAGGAGGCAGCCAGGGGCTGGAGAAGCCCCAACCGCGTTTCTCCGAGCGCCTTTCCGCTGCACAGCGGCGCGTTCTTACGCACTCGCCGGCGGCCTGCACAGACCCAGCCGGAGACAGCGCCACAGCTCTCGGCCACACGGAAAGGACAGCCAGACCACCAAGGATTACCCCTGCTGCTTCCTTGATGGCCTCAGAACCAACCAGCGAAAACCCACCCTCGCTCTGTTTCTCCCCCGGCCCAGATGGGCGTCAGAGCTGGGCTCAGTGGTCATCTACCCCTGAGCGACCGGGCGCGGGCCAGGGCCTCCCCGCAGCCTGGAGAAGCCACCTCCCCAGCTCGCAGGAGGCCTCGCGGCCCAGGGCCTCCACGTGCACTCGGGCAACCTCCTCCATGCACCTCCGAGCACAGTGAAAATGTCATTTTCTGTGTGTTATTGCATGGAAAAGTTACAGAGCCCCGCGCTAGACAGCCAGGTTACCGACGGACGCACAGCTTTCAACGTTCGTGGGAGAGCTGAGCCTTTCTCCTCCTCCTCCTGCCCATCACGGCCACCCGGGGAGCGTCTCCTTCTAACACAGGTGTTTCAGCCGTACCCCGGACCCATGGAATTGGATTCTAGCAGATGGGGCCCAAACTATGGTTTTTTGTTTCATTATATTTTTAAATTAAATTCATTCATTTTTTTTGAATAGGTGATTTCACATGGTTGGAGAAATGCTTTAAAAGCATAAAAAATAGGCATACAGTGGAAAATTTTCCCTCATTGCCAGGCTACAGTTTTTTTTAACTTCACTTTCTTAACTCTAGCTGCTATACATTGTTATCGAACATGAATCCACTCCCTGGCAGGCCATTTTGTGCCCTCATGGGCTCACTGCCTAGGCTTTGTGTGTTTTGGGGCTGGGATTGGGTTTAGGGGGGCTCCGGGTGTCTGCAAACTGCTCAAACCCTGGAAGGAGGAAAAATGTTTACTAGTTCCACATAGGAAAAAAAAAATAACAAAAGGAAAATCATTAAATGCTTAATTGGTTACAACACACAGTGTAACACCGACAGCCTCATTAACTGTTAAACTAGGCAATGATTAATAACTCATTGCATTTATAGTAGCCAAATTACGGTAAAAGCACAATAAAATGCTTTTCAAAAGTTTTATAGCACAAAGTTCACACTGACTGCAAACGTGAATGTATTTGAGCACATGTGACGGGGTGGGTGAACCCTGACAGCAGGACCTCCGGACGGCCCACCGTGGCCCCACGCCCGCTCACAAGGTCCCCGAGCCTTTTGCCCAGCCTTACTTGCTGATGTACTCCCCGGTGAGGACCTTTCCGCAGGACTTGCATTTAAAGCACCCCAAGTGCCACTGCTTATCCAGCGCCAGCAGCGCCTGCCCGTTCTTGATGTCTCTTCCGCAGCCCGCACAGTCTGCAAAAGAACAGCAGCCGCAGTTACCGTTTGCGTTGCTAACCCGAGCGCGCAGGCCAGCTCGACCCCACCGTGCCCACCACACGCAGTCAGGATTCGCTCAGGCACCCTTTCGTTCCAATTTCTTTCCCTCCCCTAGATCTTTCCCAGTGAAGTCTTGTAAGCTGTATCCTCACACAGCATGGAAGCTTCATGAACCCAGGGAACCTAAGGGGACTGGTGTCTTTCACCTGATTAGTTCCTCAGGGGTTATTTAACACGTGGACTGCCATACTAGAAAAAAAAAAATATTCCCTGGGGCCACGGTGTTTTATTAAAACAAAACGATCCTTTCTAATTTGTTATTGTTTTCTGTGGTTGAGTTATATGCCATGCAATCCATGATTTTAGAATCAAATTGTCAATATTAATTGTAACAATAAGAACATCAACAAGTAAGATTTTCAGGAACCAACTGCAGGGGTTTGCTTCACGAGGCCCCCAGGGTTAAAACTAGCCCAAGTTAAATACAATTCGCATGGCAGTCAATGTGTTAAGTACCCTCTGAGCTCCAGGTGGCCCAGAGAATATTTAATCACAGTGTGTTGGCTGTGATTTTAAGAAAGTGCTCACAGACCTTTATTGAGGGCACGTGAACGTGCCTCATGCTGGGTGCCTGGCTTCATGCTGTATATGTGATTCCTGGAACATTCTCCTTAAATCTCAGTTTTCTAAACGGGCCTCTACTTCCTTATCAATCTAAACCAGCCTCTCAAAGATTTGTGATCATCTATTAAATGACTCCTAATTTCTTAGCTGTAAATTCTCCTTGGCAGGCTCCTGAAAGGAAGATAAAAATGAAAGTATTTCTTCAATGTGAAGGCTGCGGGCCTGGACCTGAAACCCAGCTCAACTCCCTGCTGGCTGGCTCTACGACCAAGGCAAGTGACGTCCTTTCTAAGCCTTGCTTTCCTCAAAGGGAAGTGGGCACATTATTAGCACCAGTCTCTAGCCTCTGAGGAGTCGTCAGTGAAATAATGGCTTTAGCACAGTGGATGGCACATCAGAAGTGACTCTTATAAACATTTGCTATTATTATAATTGCCATTATCATCCTGATTATCGACTACTTCGTTGTATTAAGGAAGTTGAGTATTTAAAAGAACCCAGAAGAATGTAAAATGGTGCAACCTTTTTGGAAAACAACATTTACAAACATTCAAAATCAACGTACAGGAGAAAATAAAAGCAAACATAGCTGGCAGGTTGGCCACGATGACCCCAACTGATGACATAAACACTCAGAATAAAGCACTGTCTAGGCAAGGCCACTTGGTTTGGAACAAGACAGAGACAAGGCTGCTTGGTACACAAAGTGATAAAACACCCCCTCTTCTGACCACATCTGTGACTGCTGCTCCTTTACTAATGACACTTTTAGCCTAATTTAACTCTCTTTCCTCCTAGAAAAATTTCAGAGACCCCCAAACCAACCTGCCCCTGCTTTTTGCTTGCTTTTGTAGAGATGGGGTCTCAGTGTATTGCCCAGGCTGGTCTTGAACACCTGACCTGAAGCAATCCTCCCGCCTCGGCCTCCCAAAGTGCTGGGATTATAGGCATGAGTCACCGTGCCCAGCCACTCTTACTTTTCGACAACACCTAACCTAGAACTACTTCTGCTCCCTCGAATACGCCCCCCTAAAATTACCCAGAACAAACCCATATCCTATTAAAAAAAAAACTCCTCCAAACTGCCCTCCAGAGCAGCTAGTTAAGTAAACTTGACTTTTTTTTTTTTTTTTACTACAGGTGTTTCTGGTGATCTAGATCAGTGGTGTTAACACACCTTAAGAACCAGCAATTTCATGTTTAACATTTTATTCTACAAATACATTTGCAAAGAGTATGTGTGTGCCCCGCAGCATTTTTCTAATAGCAAAAACTGAAAATAGCCTATAAGGACATCACTGAGGGGCTAAATTATAGTATCGTCAATGGAATACTATGTGCTGCTAAAAAGAATGAGGTAGATTTGTGCACTGACATGGAAAGATGTCCAAAATAGATCAAGCAAACAAAGGCAACAAGCTGTAGAACAGTGTGCGTAGCATAAGCTCGTTCACAGAAAAGTAGTAAAGAAAACGGTGTGTGCTCTATTCCCAGAATACAATATTTCCAGGGAACACACAAAAAATTCTTAAGAAACTTCCCTCTTGTGGAGGAGAATTTTACTTTTTACTTTATATTCTCTGTATTTAAATTTTTTTAACCATGAGAACTTTTTAAAAAGTTAGTAAACATTTATAAAGTTAAAAATATAAGTTCTGAATATTGATTAGAATTTCTTAATCAAATGCACATCTGAGAGTATATTAGATGGTCACAAAATAGTAAGCGTTTTAAAAAAAATCTGGGTTTTATAGGCATTCCAATATCTCACCAAAAATTTTGTAAAAGGAATCCCACATCTGGTAGTTTACTATAAAGATAAAACCAGAAGACCATGATATTTGTTTAAAAATATAATTTTAAATGGGAGGAACAAAGTATGGATTTAGGAAAATTGACAGTTTTTTTCAAAACTGAAGATTTTCTTTATTTGCCCGATTATGGAATTACCACTAGGTGGCAGCAAAGCTTTAAATAATAAGGAAGATGCTCAGTAAGAATTTTTTAAAGCAGAAAACAAACTTTAGGGAAGACTGTCGGGCTCAGGGAGGTTGACAGAGGTGCTGGGGGGGTCCCCCTGCTGCACTAGCAGCGAGGTCCAGGGACACAGAGGGTGAGGAGAAGGTAAGAGTATGGGGCTTTGGTTTAGGAAGACCTGGGCAAGTTACTCTCTCCGAAGCCTCATTTTTTCCATCTGTGAAATGCTGACAGTATTGATAATAGCCACTTTTTAGGCAGCTATAAGGAGGAAAAGAGATCATCCATTGTAAAGCGCTTTGCACAACACTTACAATGCTTGGCATGTGTCAGCCACTCAGTAGGCTCCCCTTTCCCTTGGTTGGGGGCAGAGCTAGGACAAGGAACCAGGTTTCTGGACTCTAAGTCTTGCTCCCTTTACAAGAACCTCAGTACCGAGACATCCCAGAGCTATGAAAGAAGCGAAGGCACAGTTTGAGAACAAAGACTGCTGTGATCATTCTGCCCTGAGGGTTTCTAGGAACCAGGCACCGTTTAGTCCTCACAATCCTCAGAGTCAAAGCCCCCTGTCCCCACCGGTGGGGTCTCTGTCACTCAGATCCTCCCTGCCCTGCACGGTGCCTCCTGGAGGGTGGCCATTCTGTAACTGATTTTGATAATGTTCTATGGAGCAACATTCCCTGAATGCTGCGTGCTTGAGGCCAGCCGGCTCGTAACACTGGGCTGAAGGCAGAGGTGGAACACAGCCTCCTTCATCCCAAACCTTGAGACACAAATCAAGCAAATCAACAAAGCCTGCCCCCTCGATAAGAGAACGCCAGCCCACGTCCGTGTTCCACCCAGAGTATTTGGGAACACTTCAGAGGCTCCCTCTCCTCTCCGGACAAAGCCGTGGTCTTCGCTTGAACTTGAAATCACGCTGGGGAAAGTGGAAAGGATGCGAAGATAAAAGATTCACGTGGGATGGCTCACTCCCTTCCACGCTCACTCCAGCTAAGCTCTTTAATAAAGAACAAACTGTCCTACTCCCTATCTTCATGTTTTTCAGCTGTTGAGAAAATTGTTTCCACATCACTGAAGCAGCTGCTGATAAATATAGAAAGCTGGTGATTGGCACTGGAATTAGTGCCGAAGTCAGAAATAGGTGAATATGGAGGAACACCAAGGAAATAAAACCCGCCAGCAACTCACCAGTGTTCTACCAAGGGAAAATGATGACCAAACGTGGGGAAAAAAGAAAAAGAAAAAAAAATCCACCCCTAAACACTTTGCACCAAGAGTCAAAGAAAAGCAGGGATTGGGCTACTCATGTCCAAGTTAAACAGCCATGTACACACCTGGTTCCATATTTATATCATTTTGTTCAAAGGCAATAAATGTCCTTAACACTAGGGATCCTGCCTGTTTCCCTATATCTAATTTTTTTGGCATAGGCCACGGACACCTGGGGCTGCAAAAGTTGAAGCAGTGGCCATCGACTCTCGGGCAGGAGATTGGTGCTCTCGAGCTGAGAGATGTCATCACTTAAGCTCCTGTCATCCTGGATCCCTGTGTTCTCCTTGAGAACTATTTCTGTCTTCCTGGAATTTCCCACTTGGGAAGAGCAAGGGCCAAATGTCTTACTGTAAAGAGAAGCTGAGGACATGGAGCCATAGGAAAGAGCACTGAGTGGGAGCTACATTCCCATTGTCCCCAACCTTCCCAGGCCTGCGTGCTTCGGACGTGCCCAGAGCCACTCAGCAAGGTGGCAACTGCCTTCAAAGCAGCAGGATCCAAGGATCCCTTCCAGGATCAAAGCTTCCAGAATATGGAATGGGACTTTTCCTGGTGTCACAGGATTGTTGGCTAAGACCTCAGAGCTGAGAACAATGGTGATAAGTATTCCATCTTCCAAAGGTTGCTAGGAATATCCTTGCAGGACTTATCAAAAGGTAGTGCAATCTACCTGATAACTATCAGCGCCTACAGACTACCTACATTGGAAATCAGAAATTGGAAAATGGATAGCCGTGAGTCAGCAGGGAGTTAGCCACACAGCAGGAGTGTGGCGTCCCCTCTGCTCTGCTGCGAGAGGGATTAGACGACCCTGTAAGACAGTCTTCCACTCCCTGCCTGGATGTTTACTGAGTGGGGAAGCTCAGGCCCCCACTGCTGTCCTGGGATCCAAGAGAAACTTTTGATGTGAGAGTTCTTGGGACATACCGACTTGAATGTCCCAGAGCTTGGAAGCACTCATGAGCAAAAAGCCTGGAGCCTGCTGAAGCTGGAAGGCAGGAAGCTGGCTGGAGCCACCTTGATGGCAGGTGAAGGAGAAGACAGAAGTGGAGTGGTGTGAACTAGTGTCCTGTGGACGGTGCCCCGGCCCAAGCATCTTGGATGAACCCACCTGACAAAGGTGCCTGCTAGCGGGGTGGACTTTGATAGTAAGAGGCTGTGAGACCCTGGGAGACCAGGGCCTGAGTGTGGGGAAGTAGAGGCAGTGGTTGTAAGAGGCTAGCCAGAAACTGCACATTTTTGTCAAGGAACTCAACACCTGCCCACCCCCACCAATACCTCCAGCCAGTGTCAGCAAAAAACAAGCATGGTAGCACCAGAGTTATTAACACCTTGTCCCCTCTACCTCCAATCCCTCAGCCCCTGCCCAGACCCCCCAAAAAGGCAGGAGGTAAAGGAGGAGTAGAAGAGGCTGATCCTCCCCTCTGCCCTGCTGCAGGTCTCCCGTCTGGGTCCGACCTCACCTGGGAAAGGATGCAGCTCTGAAATGGGCGTGAGAGGGGAGTTTGTAACGGGACTGGACTTCGAGCTGAGAGTGACCAGGAAGCCGTGGGATCTAAGATATTGCTCAGTGTGGGAAAGGGAGCTCGACAGAGGGTGGTAAAAGAGGCAATAGGGAAAAATAAGACTCTTCACTGTTTTTCCCCCATGTGTTTTGGCCCATTCTGTAAACTAATTGGGCAACTCACAGCAGTAAGGACTTTGGAGCCAAAGAGACCTAGAGTCAAATTCTGCCTCTGAAACTGAACTGAGGGACACTGGACAAGCTAGGAAACCACTGGGCTTCAGTCTCTTCATCTGTAAAATGGGTAGGTTAACAATACGGACCTTCCCAGGCTGTTGTGAGGATTAGAGAGAACACATGGAATCACCGAGCAGAGTTTTGGGCACATGGTAAACACTCCGTGTCTCTACCATCCTGATGTCTGAAATAATCTAATATAATTCACATTTCATCTTCCCCTTAAAAAACTAAAAAAGGTGCACTGTCGGCCTCTGGGGAAGGCATTTTGGTTTCTTATTAGTTTCATAATCATCATAATAATATTAACATCTTTTGTTCTGCAGCTTGCATGTCTTATCCCAGTCTACCCATTAACCTGGGAGAATAGAGATTATCTGCATTTTACAGACCATAGAACATTTGAGAGCCAGAGGGACCCTGTAGACCATGTGATGCAAATGCTTCATTTTGCACCAGGAAATAAGGCCCAGAGGGGGCCCAAGCTAAATATTGCCCGATTAATGCAGAGCCTACACCTTCTGTTTTCAAATGCACATGAATCCAGGCCTTGAAGCTTTACAGGACTCTCTGAGTCTAAACCTCTAATCATGGGTTTGTTTCCCTGTTATTGCCTCTTTTGCTGTAAATGGGAAAGCACAGCCACTATGGAAATAGAGCATGAGGTGTTCATTCAAAGGTAAAGACTGTATAGAGAATTATTGTGAAAATAATGTAAATCGTAAAAAGACAAGGGAGAAACTTTACTCATCTAAATCGATGCTTGCTGAGACACTGAGATACTTGGTAACTTACAAAATGTCCATAGGGATTTTGTGACAGTTCCGAGCTTGCCCTTCCTTTACTAAAGTTTTTTTAAAATTAAGAATTAAATCAATTTTCAGTATGGAAACTGTTGCCCAGATATGTTCCAAAAAAATTCAAACTTTCCTTGGAGTCCTTTTTTACAGTAAGAATAATTTTAAAGAAACAGTATTTGTCGTAAAATTAGCACTGTAAGTTCATGACTATACACATGCATAAAAAATAAATAGAAACAAAATCCTTTCATATTTAGGTTGTTATTAATAGAAAATGGAATAAGACTTGGGAGACTTTATATCCTTTTAATAGACTGTTAACTAGAGTACTTTATCCCTGGCCAGGACTCAAGCGAAGGAGCTTCAAGAAAAACAAAAACAAATTTACATTCCAGGGTTTAGCTAACTTGAGGTCCTGAGTTTAATACCATCTTGTCATTCAATTGTTCCTACAGGACACAGATGTCCCAATCTTGTGCAATACAGTGGTGAAGGCAGAAAGTGAGAGAAAACTTATTCTACCCGAGAGAGAGAAGGAAGGGACACAGGAAAAGGGTGACCAGAACATGGACCACATTCTGTTAGGCTAACAAGCTGCCTTCGACACAAGCCTCCAACATGTGTCAGACCAGCCCCCGACACACGGATTCCTCCATGGGAATAACTGTTTGGGGGTGCACGGTGACTGCCCCTTTATATAGGACAGGTAGTTCCAATTTGCTAGGGCTCCCATCCCCCCACAGGTCTAAGTGTCAGTTGCCACCTGTTCTCATGCTTGAACTGACCACATGCATCCAGGTACTAGCCTGGCCTTTGCAGGCCCTTGAGTTTACAACACATATATTAAAAAACCCAAACCTTCCTTATGTTATTTTTTTTTTATATATAAGAGTTGGTCTACAGTTTTAACATCTCTAAGGTATAACATATTTGGGGTATTGGAAAACCTTTCCTTGACCAAAAAAAAAGCCCCATCATTAGCTATGATAAGAATGTAGGTCTAGCAAGTGGATATTGTTGAATGTTGACCTTCATCTTCATCCAGGCTGTTCAGTATTGCCAGGTCCCAAATAAGACACCTAGGAGCTGGCAAATATTGACTGGCCACAGTCCATGCTTTTTATTTACACCAAGTCCCTGAAATGAGTCCACAACTTTCTTTTTTTAAGCGTGTCATGGCAAACACCATGGTTGTAGGGGTAACATAAGAAAGGACAGAGTACAAAACAGAATGGGAAACTGCAGATTGGTTAGGCTAAGCACTACTCAAGAATTAGTTTTAAAAACTACTTTTTTACTGCTGAAATTCTATGCTGCCATTAGCCAGCAAAGCAACGTGAGGTCAGAAGACATACACTGGGTGGGGGAGCCTCAACTTCCACGTAGACGCAGTGTATTCCCACTCAGTGAGGTGGGGGCCCTCAATGCTATAAATATTTTACATCCTAGATTCACTAAAAATGAACCGGAATGGTGTTGAAAAGCTTATGGGTGCCTGAGCACGTAACCTTGAACTAGACCGATGCCCCTGCTTAGGTCAGCGGCTCACTTTGCTATCTTGATGGCCACAGTGGAAACACCATAAGCCAGAGCAGCCTCTGACGTGCTATTTTAAGTGAAAGTTCTTGTTGTCTTTGGAAAACAATACTGCACAACAAACAAGTTCTCCCGGGCCATAATAGCAACAGGCTGCCGGCCTTCGCCAGGAAAGTAGAAGGCGGGCCGGGCAGCAGCCGTATTCTAGTCCTCCATAACCTAATACTTGGCAACAAATCCTATCTTTCCTCTGTTTTAAGTACATAGCATATATAATTGTAGAGTTTTAATCACTTTGGTCATAGTTTTCATGAATAGAGGCCATTTACACATTTTGAACTTCTACTTTTTAAATTTCTTTTGTTCTTCATAATATCCTTCTACTTTAGATTTGTGATTATTTTTCTAATTTTTTTACTTGTGCAAATTTATGGGGTACATGAGAAATTTGTTACATGTATATACCACCCGGTGATCAAGGCAGGGTATTTGGGGTGCCCATCACCTGATTACAATATGTTTTTTGAAGTATAGTCACCCTACTCTATCAAATGTTGAATGTATTCCTTTTATCTTACTTGTCCCCTTTAACCCACCTCTCTTCACTCTCCCTGCCACCCCCAGTCTCTGTTATCTATTTTCCACTCTCTCCCTCCAAGTGTCAAACTTCCAATCCTAATCCCTGAACCTGCACCCGCAGAATTCTGTTAGGAACATTTGGGTTCTCAAGGTCAAGAAGCTCTCGCCTTTAGTGAGCACTGGGTGTGTTTTCTTTCCCCTGTATTCAGGACCAGGATGTGAACAGGAAATTAAAAAGAGTCAGATCGTTTGCCTTTCCTCTCAATTAAGAATTTATTAAGCAGGAATCCCATGGCTAGAGCTGCTACGCATGACAGTGTGCAGCAAAGGTAGTCTGCGGTGGACTGAATACCAGCCCAGATCCGGACCCCAGAAGCATCAGAATTGAGAGTCTGAGAGTTTCTGCTAATTATAGGTGGAGGAGAGCCCTGAATGGCGCCTATCCTACTGCCGCACTCAGGACTCTGACCGACTCTGGCGAGCCCAGGAAGGCTGAATTTCTCGGGGCCTGCTTGGAACAGAGCGAATGATATGGGTGCCTTCTACACAGTAAGTGTGCCAGATATTTGTGAGTACATATTTATCAAGCAGAACATGTGCTTGATAAGACACTGAAAACTAGCTGAGAAATTTAGTATCTACTTAAAGAGAGTGTCCACTCTGCCTCGCATAAGAATCTCTTGAACAGCTGCTCTTCCGTTTCTCTGAACGATACATAAAGATCGTAACACGCCTATGTTTCCTGGGAATATAATGGAGATTCACTGACGAGAAATAAAAGTATTAGCATAAGGCATTAATACTGTTTTGTCACCTCTCCAATTTTTAGATTTAAGGCCTTGTCGGAGAGAATGCGTATGTGTGTGTTTGTGTTTACACCCATGTTTTCAGAACTGCAACTAAAAGGAAGAGCCATACATATGGAATAAACCATCATCATAATAAGTATATTCACAACTTCAAGATTACCAACTAGCAATTTCCAAAGCCCAGCTGGTGGAGGCCGGGTCGGAGGATCACTGCTTTCCATCTGTCCCATGCGGTTGCTCTGCACCATTCCTGATGACGTGACCATCCTAGGGACTGACCTAAAATCAAAAGCAGGATTCTCTTTTGCCTAAAAATGCTACCCGTACAGCAAGAGAAAGATGGGAAGCTATGAACACAAAGCCAGGCACCACCCAATCACAGGATGCTCTCAGAAAGGTGACAGTCCCACAGCAACCTCAAAGGCACTGATTTCCAACCTGCATGGGTGAAAAGTTCCAGCCACAGCGTCATGCTCCCCATGGGGTCTTCCTCAGAACAGGGCACATGACCACTCACCTAGCACACGGCCGTACCAGTGCTTCTCTGTGGACTTAGACAACTCTCCTTTCTGGTTACAATATTTAATCCAGACGTGCTTTGCAAACATTTGATTCCCCAGCCACTCCTCAACAGGGCAGTTTATATCTTTTTGCAGGAAGACAGAGCTAATGTGGCTGAAGCTCAAAGTCTGTGTCCTCAGCACCCTTGATACCCCTTTTTCTGGAGAGTTCACAAAATTTTGGGACGAATTTCTACCAGCAGGCTGAGCAGGCCTCATTCAAGTTATGGCCATCAATAGAGGAAGAGATGGGGTAGAAAAAGAGGAGGACCAAGGAGTGGGAGAGGGAACAAATGAGAGGAAGAGAGGCCCCCCCAGATGAACTCTGCCACCTGCAGCCACCTGAGGCCTTTCAGCGGTGCCTGCCCCATGGCCTGCCACGCCATGAACGCCAGCGGGCATGTGCCCAATAATTTCCGGGAGAGATTCAGAAAACTGGCAGTCACTGCTTTTGAGATTTGGGATAGTCCTTAGCAAATCCCTTTTAAAATGGTACCAAAACCCAAAAGAACTGAAAGCAAGTACTCAGACAAATATTTGTAAATGCATGCTCATTGCAGCATTATTCACAGTAGCCAAAGATGGAAATGACCTAAATGTCCATTGACAGATGAATGGAGAAACAAAATGTCATATTGCCATGTAATGGAATACTGTTCATTCATAAAAAGAAATGAAGTACACTAAGTCCTCATTTAACATCACCGATAGGTTCTTGGAAACTTAACTGAAATGACATAACAAGCCAATTTTTTTTTTCTCATCAATGTTCTAACGAGACAACATTGAAGGAAACATTATTCAAGGACTTGCTGTACGTTGTTTCACTTAAAGTTGCAGTTTCAAGAACCTATTGATGATATTAAGCGAGGGCTTCCTGTACGGTCACGCACGGCACAATGACGTTTCGGTTGATGGTGGGCCGCGTATGTGACGGTGATCCTGTAAGATTATAACGGAGCTGAAAAATTCCTGTCACCTAGTGGCATTGCTGTTGTAACGTTGTAGTATTTACATATGTTTAGACACACAAATACCAATGTGCTATACGCCTACAGTATTCAGTACAGTAATGTGCTGTACAGGTTTGTGGCCTAGGAGCAATGGGCTACACCATATAACCTGGGTGTGTAGTAGGCTATCCATCCAGGTTTGTGTGAGTTCACTTTGTTATGTTCCAGCAGTGATGAAGTTGCCTGTCCTCAGGATGTATCCCTGTAGTTACGCAGTGCACGACTATACTAATAAATACTACAACCTGGATGAAACTTGAAAATATTAAACGAATGAAGCCAGACACAAAAGGCTGTATATGATTCCATTTATATAAAACGTCCAGAACAGGTAAATCCACGCAGACAGAAAGCAGATTGGTAGTTGCCAGGGGTTAGGAGAAGGGGGAATGGAGAATAACTGCTTAATAGAGGTAGGGTTTTCTTTTTGGGGTGATGGAAATGTTTTGGAACTAGATAGAAGTGGTGGCCCTACAACACTGTGAACTCACTAAAGGCCACTGAGATGTTCACTTTAAAATGGTTAATTTAAGGCCAGGCGCGGTGGCTCACGCCTGTAATCCTAGCACTCTGGGAGGCCAAGGCGGGAGGATCACTTGAGGTCAGGAGTTTGAGACCAGCCTGAGCAAGAGCGAGGCCCCGTCTCTACTAAAAACAGAAAAAAATCTACAGGCGCACTGGCACATGCCTGTAATCCCAGCTACTCGGGAGGCTGAGGCAGGAGGATCGCTTGGGCCCAGGAGTTTGAAGTTGCAGTGAGCTGTGATGACCCCACTGTACTCTAGTTGGGCAACAAAAAGCAAGACTCTGTCTCAAAAAAGGGGGGGGGGCATTAATTTTACGCTATGTGAATTTAACGTCAGTTAATAAAAAATTGTACCCAGGAAGTTTGTTCTTGAGCTGACTTCCCTAATTCAGTTGTAAACTTTAACCTGGTGAAGACTTTGATGATAAATCTTTAACCAGCCATGTTCACCTAGCATACCGGGGCTCTTGCCAAAGAGGAAATCATATTTGAGTTCTACGTCAGCTTCTCAGATTCAGTCCTCATTAGCAAACATCAGCGCATTTACCCTGCCCCAAAGACAGGAGAAAGAAAAGAAGGGGTAGAATGTCAGTTTTAGTACTTTCATCAGGTGACCAGTCACTTAATACACACACAGCTGAAGGTCATAGCAAGGGCAGGCTGCAGTGGGACTTCAGCCTGGAACGGGCCTTTTATTATTTTATTTTTAATATGCTTTGGTTTTAAATAGGTAAAAATACATGGTGAAAAACTTTTTTTTCCATACAGTAAAAGTCATTTTCTTTCTTTCCCTGTCTTTTAGCCACTCAGCCCCCTCCTCTCCCTACCTGGAGGCAACTACTAATAGCAATTTCTCAAACATCCTTCCGGGGACAGTCTGTATGACTATACAACTCCAGGTATACATAGCAGTCCTTTTGAATAGCTAACTTTTTACTTTTACTTAAAAATTAAAATTAAACTGGGAAATGACTGCTGTTCCAACCATTAAAATAAAATTCCAGCCAATTTGATAAGTTGTTAGAAGGTGTGGGCCCTATTACATCAGACACATATCTACTGAGACAAAAACAGCAAATAACAAAATGGCATTCACTTTCCACCCACAGAAAGCACTTTTTAATTACTCCCTTAGTTGTACCCATTCCTTATAAAGCAAGAACTTTTCTTCCTTTCTTGCATCTGAGATAACTCAGGCTCAGGTTAAGGAAACAGGTGTATTGTTCTGAGATCTTTAAGTCTGACTCATAACTGTTATAGATTTCAGCCTGAAAAATCTGAATATTAATGTTCCTTCTCTGCAACATAACTTGTCTCTCTGCAATGAACCTTTGGCTACTATGTAAATTCCAAACTTTCTAAACACCCTACCCATACACACAAGGAAACATCGAAATTGCCATACCAAGTTAGACCCCTGCGCCTCTAGGCCAGGGGCTGGCATGCTAAATGCCCAGAGAGGTGTGGCTGCCCTCCAAGTAACTCTGACCATCCCCCTACCTTTTCTTAAGAAGTTGTGATTATGCTGTCCACAAATTTATCTGAAGCAATGAATAACCACTCCCCCATTATTAAGCGAAAACACTTGTGAGATGAGAAGATAAAGATGGGTTTAAACATCCAATAGACTGTGCTTCTCACACACCCAAACCGCATCTTCATTCAAGCAGCAGTCAGATCTCACCGCTGGGACCCGGGGGCTGAGAGTTACTCCCTCAAAGGCTCACCTGGGACAGCAGCAATTCACTCACCCACTATATGCACGGGGCTATTCATAAGAACCATAAAAACACAGGCCTTGCCATTCAGAAGCTCCTAGTCTGCTTGGAGAGAGAAATACACCAAGAAATAACAGGGCTACATGGTCATAACCGCCACACTGAAATGCCAGGACACACGTGAGTTGTCTAGTTGCCAAAGCAAGTTCAAAGCTTTCGGCCTTTTGTGGGACACTCAGAAGAATAAATCGTTTTTGAAAAGAGGGCACATGAACAAAATACTATGTGAAGAATTTATATAAAATTGCAAATAGGTCTACAGCACTTAGAGCCATATCCAGAAGAGTGTTTATCAAAATGTTATTAGAGGTTCTCTTTTGGGGATAGGATTTCAGGTGATCTTTATCTGTTCTGTGCCTTTCTGCAATATTTGTATTGTTTTACAATGAACACTTAAAACCTTTTAAAAAGAGAAGATTGTAATTCGCCCTGTTAAAGACAGAGAAAGAATGTTTGTCTAGGACTTTGTGTGCTAGGCCTTGCATAAGACAGACAGACGACAGGTTCCTCTATGCAACCAGTTCATTTTCTTGGAGTAGAGGTGGGCATGCATGTCAACGGTTACAGTGCCATCAGTTACGTTCCAATGGTAGTTTCTTAGCTGTGACAAATGTAGCATAGTAATGTAATATACTAATGTGAAATAGAGTTTAGCTGGTGCCTGGGACATGGTAGGTACTTAATGAGATGTTTGTTAAGGAGCGAATGGGATCCTGTATCTTTATTTAACATGGTGCTTTCATTCACCCTCCTCTTCTCTCTCAGCCATTAATTACTTGTAGCCACAATCAATGGTCTCCCCGACCCTGTTCCCAATCCAAACATCAATGACTTTGTAAACCACGATCACCATTTTAATCTTTCTAGAACATTGTTTTCATCTGATCATCCTCTAGGTTAAAAGGGATTCTCAGGGGTTCCACACTACAAACTCCTCCAGGCCTGGACCTGGCCCCATTGCTCTGTCTTTCCAATCTCACTTTTCAGGACACAGAACAACAAAGGCTTTGATCTGGTTGGGTCCCCCCAGCCCCCCACATGGCTTGTACAAGTCCCCTCTCCCCATTTGGACTGGCCTCCTATGAGATCCTATGCAGTATCTCATTTAATTCTCATAACAACCCTTTGAAGTAGCTCTTGTCTAATGTCTACATGAGGACACTGAGGTGCTGAGACATCAAATAACCTGCCCAAGGCTACATGGCGGGGCAGAGGCAGGGCCAGGATTCAGAGCCAGGCATTCTGAAACCTGCAGCCCACATTCTCAAGCATTATGCTGTGTCCTTTTCTCGCTTTCCTTTCTGATTCTGAATATCTCTAGGCTCAAGTTCCAGGCTGACAACTTCCTTAAAGAGTAACGGCTAACATATATGTGCTTCCTATGTACCATGAACTTTTTAAGCGCTTTACTTATTTTAATCTCCATAACAACCCAATGAGAAAGGAACTGTTAATGTTTCTCATTTTATAGGCAAAGAAATGGAGGCATAGTGAGATTGCGTTCTCAAGGTGGCACAGCCTACGAGTGGTAGAGCCGGGATTAGAACCAGCCAACAGCCCACCCAGAACCCACACTCCTCAGCAGTCCCTGCCAAGCCGCCTCTGCCATTTATCCCACAGGAAGAACATGTCTAGTGAAGGAGGGGCAGACCTCTCATGAAACTCGCTGCTATGAGTCAAACGCCAACAATCCATGGGCCGTACGTGCGGATGTGCCCCTGCCGTCATCAGTATTTATATTGGTGCGAAATATCAAATGAGCAGATAAAGGCAGCTGTAAAAAGCAGAGTCACAAAAAAGGAGGACTGTCCTCCATACGAATTCAGAAATCAATGCCTGAACAGTAAGTTATCATTTCATAAGTACACAGCAACGTTAATATATTTGCTCATTTAGCCTACAACCTAGGTATCCATAAGCATCCCATTTTGCAGATGAGGAAGTGGAGGAGAGAGAGGAAGAGAGACAGCTAACGAGCGGAAGAGCCCGGACCTGAGCCCAGGCAGTCTTCACCACTCTACCTATCATTAGGTGCCTCCTCAGACAATGCTTACTCAACCTGCCCACGTTTTTTTTTTTTGATAGAGAACAAAGATAAAAGAAAATTATGTTGCAACTATGAAAAGCTATTGCATCAAACAGAAAAATAATTGGAAATGTTTTCCTTCCCTTTGAAAACATGCACATAGCTCTGTCTGAAATGATTCAAATTCAGTCCACCTGGAGCGTTTGCCCTGATACCTGTGGGACAGTTCCAGCTGCAGCTGGAATAACGATGCTGTACACAGAGGAAGGCAAACAGAGAAAGACAGGCTTGGATGTGTTTGTGTGGGCGTTCATCCCGTCAGTCCCCCCACACCCACACGCAACCAGACACTAGTCAGACACCCTGTGACGTGGAAGGGTGATTGCAGACGGCAGCCTGCGCTTGCTCAGCTGCCTGAAACAGACAGGAGCCGGGTGGGAAATGACGCCCAACCCCGATCACTGTGTTCTCAGGTGCCACACACAGACTTCCTCTGCACACCGCTCCTTAACCCGTGGAAATCCAGTCCCTTGGTTACTGGTAAATATAAGAAGAATGGAGTGGGACGAAGCTTTAGAGGTTTACACTTAACCTTCTGGTCGAGCATAATGTCTTCTGGACAGGTAGTTTTTTAAAAGCATGAGTCAGCTAGGAAAACAGTTTAATGTTCATTGGAACCCTGTGGGGTAGCTTTACTGCTTTCTCCACTTTATATAATGTTATGCTCACTGGATACGGAAAGAATTCTAACTAATTTGGGGCAATAATCTTTTATTGAAGCGGTTTGTGTCTATGAACAACTTCCTGATGGTTTCCATTCACTGAACCTGGATACAACAGAGAGGCAAACATGGCATGGAAAGGATGCACAGCCCTTGGAGTCGGGACACCCACTCGGACAATCTGCTGACAAGCACCCACTGCTCCAAGGATCAGCTCTCCTGTCTCTGAAAATCAGAGAGTGATGCCCACATCATAAAGTCATCACAAAATAACCATTAGGGATGGGAGCACGGCATCGGGAGCCAGACGGCCTGGGTCTGGACCGCAGCTCTGCTACTTCGTGTCTGTGTGACCTTGGGTAAATTATTTAACCTCTATGGCCCTTTGTTTCTTCTTCTGTGAAAAGTATTAGTACCAACCTATAGGGTTGTTACGAGGATTAAATGAGTTAATGTAAACCAGGTGCACGGTGCCTGCTACACAGTAAGCACTATGTGAGTACTTGATGAAGAAAATAAAACAGATTTAAAGGTTCAGTGAATTATTGTAAGGTGGAAGGAAGCAGCGAGCAGAGAACTCCAATGGGGGTTCTTCCTGAATTAGAACAATACAGACGTGACAGCCCCTGAGCAGCTGAAATAGAAGAGCTGCATCTTTATTCAGTCAGCCAAACAGACTATTTCGTGTAAATGTTCCCTCCATCGTTGGCTTGTGCGCTCTCCCCCTCCCGCTGTCCTCCCTACTCCGAGACTGTGGGAAACCAGACACAGAATGTGGGATAAAACTGTGGTTCGGGAGAGCAAACTCATTTTTGAACAGAATACTTCAAAGGAAAAAGAGGACCTTGGCTCTCTGATATATTTCCCGACTCTGAACATTATCAAGGAAGAGATTCGCACTTAAAAAAAGGTCACTTTCTGCTTCTATTTAGAAAGCTTTGCCAGGTTCAAAGAGGCATTTTTTAAAAATAGGAATCAAAGTCATACCAGGCTAGTTTTCAAGAATAGGGCAATTCTTGAAGAGTTACAAATCACAAACAAGTGTTTTCTAATTATGCTCCAATGAATTTCAGAAACTTGCTGAAAATTCCCATTGCTCTAGTCTTTGTGGGCCTGCCTAGTTCGGGTATTTTTTGCACGTGTGTATCCATATAGAGGACTCCCTTTTTTATAGATACCCACACACCCCATAAATGCCACCTGATTATTTATCTACCTAGACACGCACTTGTTAAAAATAAAGATGTTCTGACCAAAGCAGTTGCATAGAAAGGGGATTTCATCCATGGGAAACAAAGGAGAAACCATGATTTGGCCCAACAAATGGCACCTAAGCAATAATTGTTAAATCTAGTATTAAAAATGCAATAGATTTGAGTTTGATATTTTTATATGTACAATTTTCATTTCTTTTTATGTATATAACATGTATGCCATATAAAAGTTTTAAAAAATTAATAAAAATTAGAAGAACCATTTTGGTAGTGCTATGACTAAGAAACATGTTTCCAAATTGCACAGCCAGAGAGGACTGGAAGCCTTTAAAGAGATCCCGCTTCTCTTTCTTAAACTGAACAATGAGGAATATTAGAAGAAACAAAAAAGAAAGCAAAAAACCAAGAGTCAAAAGACTTGCATCTGACTGTACCTTATCACTGGATACCTTGCGTGACCTTAGGTATGCTCATGGGCCTCAACTTCCCCAACTATCAAAAGAGATAAGGTATGAGGGTTTCCTCAATAGACTTTCTTATAGAATTTGTGTTTGTTTCAGTTGCATTGATTGCTGTTCAAATGATGTGAGTCACTTCTGTGTGTTGAATGCTGTCAGCTGGTGAACTTAATTCTACTCTTGCTAATCATAATGGTGCTTACCTAGAAGCCAGAAAAAATGGTGTGGAGGTCAACTTCATTCATGACAATTGCCAGTCAATCATATTATAAGAGGGGAATTTGGGTAATTTTTTTTATTTGGAATATGTTCTCTTCTATTAAATTTAGAGACACGGTTAAAAAAAAAAAGAAAAAGAGATAGTTGTACTAAAGAACTTCATGAAATCTGAGGACACACCCATTCCAGGCCCTGTGGACGTGATCCTCTGCTACAGCCATCGTATCTCTTGGGACTCATAAAAGCCTCTTTTTCAACTAGACGGAAGAATTCCTCCAAGCTTTTGGTAATGTATGTCCGAAGAAGCAAGTCCCCTCAAACAATGGGGTGACTATTCCTACCGCAGGTCACCTTCCCAGCGACCTGGGGCAGGGAAGTAAGACAGTGAAGGACTTGGAACCCGACTGGGGCTCTAGGATTGGGCCTTTGTAGTTGTCCCACCCAGGCTGCTGTTACTCATCAGGAGGTCTCGCGCGTGCTGGCCATAAACCCACATGCCAAGGACAGGGTCGTGTGTGCTGAATAAGACATGCTAGTATGTGTACTTTCTTCTTTCCTCCCAATGTGCACAGTACAATTTCTATGCAAATGCTTTAGTCAGAACATTCTCATTTTTTTTTTTAAAACAAGTATAAGGCTTCTACTTCAATAGGAAGAGTTGGAATCACTATTACAAATTGCACCAAATTCCTCTGGCGCAGAAGTGACTTATCTCATTCTTACGTATCAAGACTCACTTAAGGGCTTAAAGGGGTTTATTCCAGGTCTCTCAAGGATTGGCAAAATCCACAGAAACCAAGGCAAACCTCTAGGCCACTTCCTAAATGCCCCAGGAAAGAGATGGAAATAGAGCTTCCTTGCTTGGCGCCCAGAGTTTAAAATAAATCAACTTGAAATTGTTAACTGACCTACCCAATGCTATTTACTAGAAGAAATGGTGCAACTGGCCTCCATTTTTATTTTGGAGGAAGTTGGTTCTTTTGCATTCTGACAGGTCAAACAAGACCTTGTCAGAAATAATTGCAAATCCCCTGATCTATATACAGCTTGTCCCCGTACTTTCTTCAGATCTCTCCTTAGGTGTCATCTTTTGAGAAAGGTCTTCTCTGATTGTCCCATATAAATACAGTCCCTTTACTTTGCTTTCATTTTCTTCCTGCTTTAACTTTTTTCACATATTATATATTTTTGTGTATGCAAAGCGATTGTTGGGTCATATGGCAGTTCTATTTTTAATTTCTTTAGGAACCTCCATATTGTTTTCCATAATGGCTGCACGAATCTACATTCCCACCAATAGTATGCAAGGGTTCCCTTTCTCTCACTCCTTCTATGACACCTGTTTTTTCTTCCTTTTGATAACAGCTCTCTTAACAGGTGTGAAGTGGTGTCACATAGGTGGCTTTGATTTGCATTTCCCTGATGATTAGTAACACTGAGCACCTTTTGACCCCTTTTTGGTCATCTTTGGAGAACTAGCTATTCAAGTAGAGAGGCCCACTCCTGTTTCTAGATAACCGTGTTTCTCAAAAGGGAAGGCACCTGCCTGAGCTTCCTTTCAACTACAGAGGTGTTCATGTCAGTGGGTCACCAGGGCACTTACTGCTGGAGCAGGTGGCTTCTTTAGGACTGGAGGACATGGGCTGTGCACAGAGTTGACAAAGGCAGTCTCTCCCATTGAATGTGACTCGGTCTCCGGGTGGGAACGGGCGCCTGCAGGCAGAAAGACATGGCCCTAAAGGTTATTCCAGCAATTTCATTCCTCTTCCCTCCTCCTCCTGCTTGCTGCCCTCGGGTGCAAATTTATTTCCTGGAGGAGCACCAGACAGAATGATTGAAATGCAGTCATAACCAAGCCTGCCAATTGGAGAGAGTCCAAACAAACAAATGTACCTCATTTTGAGAAGAAAAGAGAATGCACTGGTTCTAAGAGCAACAAGATAGTACATAGGAATGATTTACTTTCACTCATTAGTTGGGGGATGTTCCAACAAGTCATCTAGCTGGGCCAACAGAACAATAAATTTCCAAATGGAAAATCCTTTGTGAAGAAACATTTTAAATGCCACAAATTCCAACAGAAGCTTAAAGCCCCTCCCCGAGAGAACTGGTTACAAGTCAAGCAGTAAGTCTTTCTGTTCTCTGGGACCATGCCTCGAGCCCTGTGTTAATTATGCTGAATTAGACTTTGTCCTGGACATCTGAACGGGTGAACTGAGTGCTCCACAGTGCTGGAGATCCAGTCTCTTATAAACTGGGAGAAACAGGACAGGCTGGAATTATCTGTTTAAGAACCAGTATTAGCTTCTTTTCAGAAAGACAATTTCCCTTCACATTAGACATTCAGCAATAACAGCACATTTTGCAAAAAATGTCACCTTCTGCATGTATTAGTTTCTTCTCCTCCCAGTTCACCAGAAAGACAGATTTTTTTAAAAGGTCATTGATTAGCAGACATATGACAAACAGTTTCCATGCCCGCTTACTTGCAACTGGCCAATTTGCAAATAATCTTCATCAACATGAGTTTTCCAATGTGTAGTGCTGTCAATTAGGAAACATAAAACTCACAAGCGAATACCACCACCAATCTGAGTCAGAAGCAATTACTCAAAACCGGGTTCAAGGTTCTTGACATTTGTTTTTGCCTTCACAGTTGCTATCTCCCCCTTAAGTCAACCCCAGGTTGCCTATCAATTGGTAATAACTGTAATAAACACACACAGGCAAATCTGGACTTAAAACAACTCTACAAATGTGATTGGTGCCAGTCATCAAGGAGAATTTTAAATTCTTACACCCCTAAATTGTTCAAATCCTGAGGAAAGGTGGTGAGAGGACACTCTCTAGTTGTGGTGCTGTGTTAATTTCCATTGTACAGAGAAGGTCCAGAGAGGTTAAATGACTTGCCTGGATTGACCAGCTAGGAAGACCAGACCATGGGCAGGTGCAGACGGCATCCACCAACCCAGAACTTGCTCTCTCTTTAATAATCAAAATCACACTCTGGTGGATGCCAGTGGGCCTATGGCTTCACAGTCACTTACTAAACCTGAACAAATCTTAAATCTGTTCTGTAAGGAGGGTGTCAGGGAGTTAAGGGTCCATCAACACAGCAAGCACAGGTTTTTTTTCTCTGATCCACAAAGGCCAGAGTCTAGTTCTCAACATGGGGCAAGGTCTTCTGAATTTCTCAGGTTTGTTATTTTGTAAATGTCCCCTTTCAGGACTTTCCTCCTTCCCAACGCCCTGTGCCCATACTGGTTCACTTCCTTCTCTTACTTGCATGAATGTTTGTAATGGAGAACTGGATTCAGAGTTAGAAAACCTGAGTTCTTATCCTTCCAACATTAGCCTGGGAATAATGCCCCTGAAACCGAGACTCAGACTCACTCATAAATAAGGACAGTAACTCTTGGTTCATTTCATAGACTTGCCAAGAGGGTTAAATTCTACATGAACACAACTCGTAAACAGTAAAAGAGGCCCCCGATTCAGGCAGAATTACTGGCATTTAGGAGCATCTGCTGCTGCAACAGTGAGTGTCTCTTTGCTGCCTCAAATGTCCAGAGACAGGGCCATAGTCAATAAATGTTTGTCCATCATTATACGAACCTTAAAACGTGACCTCTGAGGGTCAGGAACAGAAGGGCTCTTAGAGCTTACCTGGACCCAGGGCCTTCCACCTGGCTGAATAACATCATACTTGGGAAACCTCCAGAAACTACTAAACCAGCATGCAGGTTTTAGGGGGGAAATAGGCTAGAAATGGATATTTTTAAAAGAGACCCCATCCCTACTCCTCACTCCACCCGGGAGATTCCAGTGATCAGGAGATTCCACTAGATGCCAATGGTTTGGAGAAGCACTTGCATCTAGTTCACAGCCTCTGATTTCAAAGCTGAGGCAACTGTCTCGAAAAAGCTAATTTACACAGGCCTCGACTCAACCCAAGAAGCAAGACTAGGTCTTGGGTCTCCTCGGCGCCAACCCAGGACTGTTAACCCGGCTGCGTGCTACAGCCTGAAAAGGGAGAAGTCTGGCTGGAACTTTGCTTTTGATTAAATACAGACAAATGTTCAGCTCATTAATCCAGAATATTTTAGTTATAATTTAAAAAAATATTTAATTGAGACATGAGCTAATGTATAGCCATAACAATTAAGTACTTTATTATGAGTATTTCATCTGTCTCACTATGATTTATCTATCAGTATTATCTTGTTAATTATACAAAATTAAATCTACCATTCTAGAGTTTTATCTCTCTGGCTTAGAAACATAAAATGCTGAAAGACAAATAACCCACCTCCTCTGAACTGTAGTTTTTAGAAAGGCAGAGTGAAATGGAGCTCCACTCAAAAAGGCACAGGGTAGCAGTAGAATGAGTTTGATTCATTTTGGATCAATAAAGAAGATGACCCTTGTTGATGAGTCTCCTACTTATAGGAATCAAACACATCTTAAGTTTTATAATGTGCAGCTCTCAAAATAAAACATCACCATCACATTTCCCAAACACACTTCACATAGTTTCCTTCTCTGACTGATCAGTTTAATCAAGCTGGTTTGTGCAGTTGAGAGTTAACCTTGGTAGAAGACGGGTGCCTAGAGAACAGAGCTTGGCAAACTTTTCCCCCAAAAGATCAGACTGTAAATCTTTTTTTTAGATTTTGCAGACCACATGGTCTCTGTCCCAACTACTCAACTCAGTCACTGTAGCTTGAAAGCAGCTACAGACAATACACAAACAAATGGACATGGCCACATTCCAATAAAACTTTATTTGCAAAAACAGGCCCATGGGCCATAGTTTGCCAACCCCTGCTATAAAGAAACTATTTTTAAACACACACACACACACACACATGAACTTACACTTCCCAAATGAGATTTATCCTTCTAAGCAGTTGTGCCATTTCACCCCAATGTTTTCACTGATTGAAATATTTTGAGACCCAGAGCTGCTTTCACATTTGGTTTCAAACCACTTAAAATCAATCATATTACTGTGTAGAGGACTATCAGGTAGAAGGTTTCCCAACTAAATTACTTTCTAGCTAAGACTAATAATACAGTAGGAAGAAAAATCTAAGGACATATCAGAAAAAGAATACTTTAAGTACTACTCAAGACCAAAGGTATATATCTCCAGCTTTAACAGCTGAAACCAGCATTTCTCTGTTGGAGGGAGCCAGAGGCTTTGGAAGGATAATCACTTACTTGCAGATGGTACAAGCAAAGCAGTTGGGATGGTAGGTCTTGCCCAGAGCAGTCACCACCTCGCCCTCCACGAACTCCCCGCAGCCATGGCAGCGTGTCCCGTACATCCGCTGGTAGTCCAGGGTGCAGAGATACTCTCCGTTCTTTATGAAGAAGCCCCCTTGGGCCAGGTCGCAGCCACACACTGTGGAAAGACAAGTTTGCATCTGGTCACCCTCTGCCAAGCTGCTGAGCAGCAGCTGCCTTCTACTGAATAATGGTTATATACTCTATGATCTCAATGGTTTGGGGCTGGGCAGGGGACTGGCACAAAGAGCTATTTATTGTTGGGCTCTGATTTCCCTCTTGCCTCCCTCCCCTTGGGAGCTATGCAATATCTCATACAAGTAAAATGCGTTGGCTGGGTCTCAACAGCTTTTGTGGGAAGTCTAAGATTCAGAGGTAATCATTCTCTGATAGAAAGATACCCTTGGTTTAGGCTGTCTCAAGTATGAACAAAGGTGTCCCTGGCAGTGTGCTGTTTAGGAAAGGTGCCCACTGCTTGCCCACACAACTGCCTGGTTTGGGCCAAGATGGTTACTGTGTTGAGTAATAAATTCCCACTGTACCGAAGGCAGTAGCTGAAATTTCCAGTGGCTATTTTTTCACACTCTGGAAATACTTTCCCATAGCTATGAAAAATTCAGATGTTTAATTTTCTCCTTGTGCAGCAAATGGGATAAGCCAATTATTTCTATATTATATATAGAAAGAAACAAGCAGGCAAAAGAGGAAAGACCTGTCACTCACGACCACAGTCCATGCAAAAGAGGATGCTCTATTGTGTCTGGGTTTTGGCGTCTCTTTCACACCCCACGCAGCTGCAGATGGTGGCGATGGAACAAGTAAGCAGGTCCCACTGCCAAGAGCTTGGGCTTGGGCCTGGCCTATGTGTCCAGACAGGACCACAGCAGGTCTCAACAACTTGTCTACAAATAAAGCCTCAAGCAGTCCCTGCTAGCAAAGATTTTCTACTGTCAAATGCCTGGGAAGCAACAGCCAAAGCTGGAAATCTGTAACCTTAACCTCTCCATCCCCAAGGTCAGGTGATTCCAACACAATTAAGGGCCTCAGGCAAAGAATCCAGGTTTCTTCTTGATTATTCCTGCAATTGGCCAGAATGGGCACTTGGTGTGGGTGGGGAGAAGCGAATTCAGTCACTAAATTGCTTTCCCAAGAACCTACTAGAACACTTCTAGGGGTTATCTGATTACTGCCCATGACTCATTAATGCATCGAGATGAACGAGTGCTGAGCACAGGAAGATTCTGAAGTACCGGCTCCCCACCTTCAGTCAGCACGCCTCACTAATTGCAAGTTACTGGGGATAGTCAAGGTGACACAGAACCCACAAGCAAGCTGCCCACTGTGGATTCATCAAGTCTTTGTTTAGATCAACGCTCCATAGCTATGACTTTCTTCTTTGCAATTTACAATCAAGTAACCCAAGATTATGGCCTGAGTCCATCAAGCCTGAAAGTGACCACCCTATAAATACTCCTGTGATCATATTATGTGGAAAACATCTCATTCACCACCTGCTGCCTCCTCTGCCCTGCCAGCCTCTCCCCTGCCCTCACTGCTCTCCTGCTGGCTTCTTCCTTCCCAAAGGGGTCCTGTGGGCCAAGGGAACCCAGGTGTGGACCAGCCTCATTCTGATGCAAGTGCCTTCAGCCACAATAAACCATCCTGGAGGTGAGGGAGTCACAGAACACCTTAGAGTGCTTCCTTCAATAATTTTCTATGTACATGTCTTATTTTCCTTGAAAATGACAAGGTACTTTAGGGTGAGAATCTTTACTTCTTTTGATTCTTCTTTAGGAACGTAATGGCATCTAATATGAAATAGAGAACACAATTTTTTAATTAAATTGAATCCTACCACCAACTTGGCAGGTACCCATCAATTTTACTTCTCAGTGACATCAGCCGTTCTGATGACTCAGTTATTCTTCCAAACTTAGGTATTTCTCAAAGCCATGAGAAGCGACAAAAAAAAATGCATTCGGACTGCTAGTAATTCCCTGTATTCTCTCCTCCAATCACCTAGCCTGGGTTTAAAAACTCACAGATCCTTTATAAAAAGATCTGGTGGCAATATGCTAATACAGAGTGTTGACACAGTTTCAAAGCTAATTCTAAATGTTTTAGCAATTTTTGTATTTACTACTTTCTTAGGCTACCTCTGTGCAGCCCTTTCTAGTTAGTTGGTTTTGTGAGACTGACACTCTCCTTTATTAATAAAGCCGGAGTTTCTATGAACGTAACATAGCCTTAAAAAATGACTTCCTAACACTATTGGGAATTGATGCCAAACTATAATGGAACTGTGCTGCCCTACTGTGATTTGATTTGGCTTTTTGCTTAAATTCCAAGGGGTGCTCAAGCTGGCCTGCCAAACCATACTATTATTTCCGATGGTTTATACAGGAATCGGTGTTTGAAGAGGGACTCACAGAGGCAGGGGTCCTCAAAGGCACACACAACACGCAGGGAGAAGGAAAGTCTGCACTGCCAGTTCCCAAAAGATAGTTCATGGTACGGCATTGCCTGAGAATGGACTCGTAACTATTTCAGATCTTCTCTCTGTCCCTCCCCAGGCTTTCCAAGCCCTGTTCCTCCTCTTCTGTGCACCCCTTCTCAGTCTCCCAGGCCAGACACCTGAAGGCAGGTGGCTCTCCCCAATGGACACCATCTCCTTCCTCTACAATATAAGGCCTCCCTGGGGACAGATCTCACCCACTCTCATGGCTTCAACTATTACTTTGTGGAAGTGTTTCTCAGATCAAGGCTCTCCCTCTGTGACATCTTCCCCAAGCTTTCGAACCTGATGTGTAGCTGCCTGCAGGGCACGGACGGACAGCACGCCTATCTCAAACCCAGCATTTGCAAAACAGACCCTATTGTCTCGGATTCTCTGCCATCCCTCCGGAAACCTTCTGCTATCCTTCTATTCCTTCTCTCAATAAAATGGCAGCAGCATCCCTTCGCCCACTCTTATACTGACATTTTCAACTGGACACTGAGTCCAGTCCTTTTCCCAACCAAATGTTTCGTTGATCCATCCCTTCCCCCTGCCTTCTTACTGTCACTGCTCGGATCCTGGCCTTCAGCATCACTCTCCTGTATCAAAACAATTTTGTTATAACAGTGTTTGTATTGGCAGGAAAAAAAAAGCACCTGGAAACAACCTAAATTTCCACTAGTAGAGAAACAGTTGAATAAATCATGGCATGTCCAGTCTGCGGAGCTGGTATTAAAAAGAATGAATCAGATCGGTATCTGCCACCCAGAGGGCTGTCTGTGATGTACGGTTAAGTGAAAAGAACAAATGTCAGAACAAATTTTACTAATGCTGTTTTTGGAAAAGTCTACTTACGTTTTTTATGAACAAGGAAAAGTGAGTTAACACAAGCAGGGGGTTATTAAATTGGTTCTTTCAGGAGGATAAAAAAGTATTAACTTTGTTGTCAGCTCAATTTTTAATTTTATTTTGTGGTGAAATATACATAACAAAAGTTACCATCTTAACCATTTGTAAGTGTACAGTTCAGTGGCATTAAGTACATTCACGCTGTTGTGCAACCATCACCACCACCTGTCGGCTGAGCTCTTTTCATCTTGCAAAACTGAAACTCTGTCCCGCGTGAAACTCCCTTTTCCCCTCCCTCCCGCCCCTGGCAACCCCCATTCGACTTTCTGTCTCTATGAATTTGACTCCTCTAGGTACCCCATATAAATGGAAGCTCACCTTTAATAACAACAACAGTATGTTAAGAAAAATTATCCAGAACTTGCAAACAAGGAGAAGGGAGAAAGCACGCTTCAATGTCGTGCGGGATCTTTGTTCCACAGCTCACCAAGGATTATTTCATTACCCCAGGGAACGGATCTGCGTTTGGCGAGTTCTTTACTATTGACTAAAGGTCATGGAAGGTCATGTTAACTTTGGAAGGTCATGTTAACTTTTATTTTCTTGTTCAGTGGGGATGTAGATGATTTCTGTCTGGTTTTATCATCCTGTTGAACCACGAATCAGGTTTCTATCTAGCTCTGCCCCCTCACTCCCACATTCTTTCCCGAATGCCTTTATAACCCGCTCCTCTGGTTCTGCCTTGAGCCAACTCTACCGTCGTGCTGGTTCCCTCATTAATAACTTAAACAAATGTTTGATACACGCTCACTCCATATTTGTATGAGTCCTATACTTAACTTTTTGAAAATTACACTTTGACAAAGGTGTTATAAAAATATCTAAACGTTGAAATGAAAAAAATTTCTTTTAAATCTTTCATCTGTTTTACATTAACAGCTTAGCAAATACTCTTAACTGATGGCACAAAGCAAAACTTTCACATCTAAACAATCACAAAATCTCAGTGAATAATGTCAAACTTCAGTAGGATATATTTAGATTTTTAACTTTGGGTGCTCTCTTTGCCTTTGCTTTAGTTGAAAGTTAGCGTATGCCCAGGGAAAAGCATAGATTCCTTCATTAAAAAAATAGAGCTGCCAGTGAAAGAGATTAATCACTTTCTTGATGATCAGTTATTTAAAACATTCCTCAACTCAAGGCCCCACTGAATCCTGCCCTGTTCTACCATCTCTAAAGCCTGGCTACAAATAGCCCTGAGCCTCGACGTGACGCTCTGGAATTCATTCTCTACAAACCACTGAGTACCATTAACTACTCGGTAAGTAGGAATATGTATATCCAAGAAATTTTACATACAAGTTGTGAAATTAGTAACAGGCACATTGTAAAATCTTAACTCTTTTACAAAAATTAAGAGGAGCTGCCCGTGTTGTAAAAATACCACGGAACAGGAAGAGAGCACGGGAGGGAGGCGGCAAGGAAGCGTGGAAGCAGACCAGCAGTCTAGCGGCGTGAGCAGGGCTGCAGCAGCAACTCTTTCTTCAGCCTTCTAAAAACAGTGGTTACGTTTTATGTTCCAACAAACTCATTTCGGCGACATTCCATCTGCCTGTCCACTAGCTCATTCTGCCAAACATTTAGCAGAATGGGTAATATTTAAAACTCTTCCCAAAGGTGGGTTTGAAGGTCAAATGCAAGAGACATTTTCTTCATCCCCAGCAGGAGACTGAACTCTCCTTCGGGTTCTCATCAGTTCACACCAGCAAGAGAGGCAGGGGATGTTAAGCAAACATGATCAGTTTTTCAATTTAGTTTTCAGCAACACTAGAATTTTAATTGTGGGGCCAACAGGCTTGGGTGGGTCCTTTCTTCTCTTTTCTAGGGAAGGCACTGGTTGCCTGGCCTTCTGCCAGGTGCTCAGCCCCTTGCAGGGCACAAGAGCCCTTCTGGACTTGGCCTATGAAGTGGGGCCTGGATGACACCCTCCTCATTTCCTGTGATGAAGGCCATATGCTCTAAAGCGCTCCTTTACCCTCGATCAGGCCAGAATCCTGTTCTCCATCCTGCCTGGGGCCACACCATCCCCACCTCCTGCTAGGCGACCACATGTTAGAGCTGAGAGCGGAGCAGACACAGGGTACGGACCCGCAAACACTCCACCCTAGAATAGCACTGTGAATGCCAGATCCTTCCCCTCCTCTGCCTCCACGCTTGTACGCCAATTAAATTTTAGAAGAATTTTATGTCATCCAAGATCTTATTCTATTCATCTCCTCAAACCCTTTCTTCATAGAGAATACAAAGGTAGACTTTGACACAGTGTCTTCCCAAACCACCAAAAATTCCATGACAGCGTGGGGTGTGAGTTAATCCAGTTTCGCTCTGAAACCCAGAGCCGTGTGTTTGAAAGCACCACGCACTGCAGCTCACAAGTACTACTCACTGTAGCCCAGAGCTCAAAATAGCTGAACAGAGACTCGTCAACAGTGAAGTGAGGCAGCAGCTTCCCGCCAGAAATAACTATTGCTAATGCATTAGCCTGGAAGCAAAGACTTAAGCCTCAAAAATCAGATTTTAAGAGCGTTTTCACATTAACTTCTAAATGCCCATCAAAATCAATGATCCTTTCTGGGAAAGAAGACAGCTACAAGCTCAACCAGATAGTGAAACGGGTCCCCAAAGCAAGGCATTGGAGGGTTTGTATTTAATTCAGAGTTTGAATTTACAATAAGAGCCTTAGTTGGAAGGGAACCATTTCAGAACCTCTGTTGATTAATAAAATCTATGTCTACATAGTAAGTTTGTTGTTAACCCTGTGGAACTTCATGTGCAAACAATACTAATTATAAACAGCTCAAGAAACAAATATCACCCAAATAATAATATTCTGTCACTCAATATACCATTTTTTTCTAAGATTTAGCCCATAACACAAAAACAGTATTAAACCATAGCATAGATTCTGTACTGTCTTCTACCATAGCATAGATTACTGTACTATAGACATTAGGGCTGAAAATGTTCACCAGAAAGAAATGAACAGTCGCTTATGCTTAATAGGACTGGCCTTGCCTACCCCAGGGAGTTACATCTCAAACTGGACCACGCATTTGAATTTTAGGCTCATAGGTAAATTTTACTAAGTTCTATATTCTCTACTATCCCTCTCCCCTTTTCAGTCTCCAGAAAGAGCTGGATCCTGTATCTTTGCCTTTTATAAACCCTGGCACAATAGACGGCCTCAGGGACAGTCACATGTGTGTCTATAAACTGACCCCACAGAAAACAGATAGAGGCACAAATGTGTCACCATTTTTACCAGCAACCACGGGAAGCTGTTAGCATGGGGCCTATTAACCCTCCCAGTGGGCCTTTTCCTCCAGTTTCTCCCCTGCCCAATCTCCCATGCACACCTCCTCCAAGCTAAGAAAGATGCTTTCATCAAGAGGTTTTCCTGCTTCACCCTGCCAAATGCTTTGACCTTGCATATGAGGCCTCACATCCTCCAAACGTTCACCTGACTCTTTCTGAACACCAGCGCTCTACTCCAGTTGGATTGATCTCCTGAGCACCCCACTGACGTTCCTCCCACACCTCTGCCAATGCCAACCCGCCCAGCCTCCAGGCTCCATCAGATTCGGCCTCCAACAGCCTCCTCCAGTCCCCCAGGAATCCGCATCCTTGGGACTCAGAACAAGTATTGACCTGTGGCTCTTACTATGTTCTCTTGTAATAGTCCACATACTGCCACTGTCTCATCATCTCAACTGCAACCTTACCAAAGGCAGAGACCACTTCTTGTGCTATTTTATATCTTCCACTGCACTTCCTATCTCATATTGCTTTATCCAGGCTGGTGTCTGGACCCTGCAGTTGGAGCCAAGTTCCTCTGGCATGCATAAGATACAGGGCATTTCCACATGACTTTGAGCCAGTAATCCCGTCTTTGCTCCTCAAACTACGTAGCTGGCATCAAGATAGTGGTGCCAAGGTAGTAACTCCACTCGCCTCCCAACTTCTCTAGTCTAAGACTCTTCTGTACTTTTTTAGCAACTAAAAGTGACTGCAATTCAACAATGCAAGGGACAGTTTCAATTCACATGTGCTCTGCACAGGGTTGGGCTACACTCTGCTTTGGGTTTAGCAACACCAAGAAGGCCCTGATTACAGGGGACAACACGGTGATTAGTGCTTTGTGATTTAAGGCAGATGAGAAGAAACTGCAATGGGATTACAGGGCAGCAATGGGCATAATTAAAGGGCTGGGAAAGAGCACTAAAAAAACCAGTAGATGGGATTAGACCAAAGAAAAAGAAGTCTGGGCAATAACGGCCTTTAAGGGTACGGCGGGTTATTTTAAGTAAATCGATGATCAGCAATTTTCCAGTTAAGGAGGACAAGATGGGAAAGAGTTTGTTTCACAGGTATCAGGAGATGTAGGTTAGATAAGCTTACAGCTATAACCATGAAGGGGATTAGGAATGAGAGCAGGCTCCTGAGGAGGGCTACTCCACACATTAGTATTTGGTTAGGGAATATTTATGATAGAACAAACGGCCTTTCTATCTAGGACAGCCAACACGATATTTTCTTGACCTACGTACCTAGCTCAGGTCACAGGGATTACATTGCAATGAAAACAACATCAAATTCACCACTTTAACTACTTTCCAAAGTTCCATTTCAGAAATGAGATATAAAGAGTTAGTTCTTACAAATTAGACAATACAATTTTGCTTTAAAAAAAAAACTAAATGCAGAAAACCCTTAATCTGCATCTTCAAACACACGCCCCCCCCCCCCCCAGTCTTTATCCATTTACTCCATAAATATCCACGTACTTTGTAAGTTCACATGTTCTACGTGGGATAATCCTGACCTGGTAAACATCTTACCCTAAGATGGCAAAAATGGAAAGTGATATTGACGATGTGATGTTTTTCCCAAACTCTTTCACAGAATGCAATCTTTTTGAAAGATGAATTCTTGAAAAATATATTCCAACTCATTGACATTAGCAGTTGTAATCTAAATTTTCTAATAATCTTAAAGAAACACTTTAAAAATAGTTTTGATGTTCACGGGCTTTCTTGATGGACTGGGCATTATAGATAACAGAAGCAGGGGCTTTAAAGAAGCTATCGAATAGGATCATTTCCCACACCCTCTAACACAAAGTTAAGACTCACACTAAGTGGCAACAGTCTCTATCAAAACATGATTCTATATAAGGATTTCTACCAGTGCTACCCTGAGAGAAGAACAGCTTACATGATCTGATTTTTTTTTTATTCTCCACAGACACCCAATATGAGAAGTCTCTTTAAAATAATGAGGCTATAAATAACATATAAAACCAGTTCCACTTTTGAAAAGGAATAAAGTTACTACAATTAATGTTTAAAGTGCCATCTTTTCAATGACAATAGGAACATCACGGTTTCATTCATTTCCAGCAGAAAGTTCATTTGCTCAAATTAAGGTCAGTGTCAACTCTAGCCAAACCTCTGTCCTCCCCATCCACTGTCTTGAACAAGGCAGCCCCTACACCTGACCGCACCTAGCATGCTCCCCTTTCTAGTCCCAGGAAGGTTATTAAGCTTCCTGGAGCTTTACGTTCCTAACTTGTTCCCTCCTTGGCAACATCCCCAGACCACTGAGCTCTCTGTGGTCTCTGACTCACCACAGCTGGTGTCTGGACCACTGGCCTGCACCTGTCCTGCCACCAGCTATGATTCCACTCATAAGCACCTTGCTTCCCCAGGTCACAAGTTCTTCAGGGGTAGGTACTATGTCATCTATACCTATCAACCCTTCATAGCCTAACATAGTGAATGGATAGATGTCATGTTCTGTATACATTACACACGGTAAAGATTGGAAGGCCATCAAGTATCAATATTCCCAGGTTGATTTATGCAAAACTTAAGTGACTTTTAGCAAGAAAAGAATGCAGACCTTCTCTTTGCAATAGTGAAGTCCATTTAGTTGATTTTTATTACAAGGAGAATTTAACTGGTGGTTGTGCCCAAACTCCTCTTCCTAGAGAGGTGGAAGTTGGGTGGTGGGGGGAGGCCTTTCCTGACTACCTGCCCCTCACCCCCCAAACACACCAACATCCTCCAGTTGCATGCTCTCATCGCTCACACAGCTCCATGTATTGTCCATTTCCCCACCACAGTTGTTAAGTCTTACTATTATGACCATTTGAATGCCCGATTAGTAGCTCTATGAAGGCAGAGATCATGTGTAACTTACAACTTGAAAATGTATAACTTATTTTTGAGTGTCTGAGCATGCAAAAACTATTTGTTGAATAAACAAATGTTACTGTTTAACACTCAGAATTTATACAATGCCGCTAGGTCTACCAGGGTTTCCATCATTGATAGTTATTTAATTTCGGTTTTCAGCTTTGAACTTATGGGTGCAAAAAAATTACAGGGAGTTCTACACCCTCACCTCTTTCCCCCTATGCAGAATTCTTAGAGCATATGCGGATGCCATGACTTTCCCCATTTCACTAGCCAGGTATGGCTAGAGCAGGCACTTTTAGGTCTACTCTTCAGCTGAGTGTCTCATACCTAAATTCTACATTTAACGAGGCTGTTCTGAAGAAAATCCCAACAAGGGCCATGATCAGAGAGAGACTCCTTATCAGAGAAGCCCCTCCCTGAGTAGCTTGCAAACTGCACGTGGTATTTCCTGACACATTGTATCTACTGAGGTTCTCCCCAGTTCTCACGAAAGGCTGTAATGGGAAGATGAGAAACGCAGAGTTACTGAAGCTTCAGGCGTAGCAGAAAGGCTGTCCTGGGTGCTCAGGTACATTGTAAATATGCTTCTCTGGAGAGAAAGTGGGACCCACCCTGTGGCCTAACAGGCTTTTCACGGCAGATGGCAGGACACTGCTGACATCCCACAGATGGTAGCAAAGACAGAGAAGTGAATACTTATTACAGAAGCACACTTGAAGGTACCCCAAATGCCTTTTCCATCACAGAGGAAGGCTGCTCCAAGCCCTTCCGCATGGCTCTAATGTGGACAAAAAGTTTTGAAGGCGCTTATCTCAGTTGGTCTTGGCTGATCTTATCAAGGGATCTACTTTTGCCCTCTACCTCTGAGTCTATGATACCTCTCTAGACACTATCAAAATCCCTCGCAGATTAAATGAGAGAAAAATATGGCCAAAGTAGAGTCAACTCTTAGAGGATACTTTTCAAATTACAATCAAAACTTCGCTAATTCAGTCCAGTTAGTGGCAGACCAATCTCACCATAACAGTTGAAATGTTTGACTATTACAAGTGCAGTTTTTCTCACTTGTCAGTAGATGTCATGGCTATAACATGGTAAGGTTACTCTGAAGACCACATGAAACAGCTTCGTCACTTCCGATGTGAATCCAAGCAGGCATCGGCACGGGCGTTTCTCAGACTTCCCCAATCTCACTCACATACCACCTTCACTATTGTTTGCCATGGTTTTCAGCTACCTATTCGATTTCCTTAATGTTTTTTAAAAATCAGCTCACTTTTATCAAACACGATTATTTTAAAAGGCAAATGTATACCACTCTCATAAATCAACAGCCTGTGTCCCTTTACCTATATATGAAGAATCTGTAGAAATAAATATTAAACAGTATAATTAAATGTGAGCTTTGATAACCATTGCTTGATCAAGTCCCTGGGCCTGGAGGCCTGGAAGCTGTTCTCTCTTTGTTATAAAGACCTTCTGCTTCATGAAATTAGAAGGATTGAAGAGAGAACATTTTTTCATTATGTGAGAAACTGTGTGTCTGGGAACCACACACACACACAAAAATTTCCTCTTCCTATACTTACAAAATAATTGAAACCAAATCTTAGTGACCTGGACTTAATAATTTGTAAATAATGATTTATAATTAGTACAGGGTAAGCATCCTTTATCAGAAATGCACAGAGCTAGAAGTGTTTCAGATTTCAGAATGTTTGCATTATGTAGTTCCCAGTTGAGCATCCCTAATCAAAAAATCTGACATCCAAAATGCTCCGAAGAGCATTTCCTTTGGATATAATGTTAGCAGTCAAAGTGTTTTAGATTTTGGAGAATTTCAGATTTCAAATTTTTGGACTAGGGATACTCAACCCATATATATCATTCAATGATAAACATTTCATTCATTCATTCAACAAATATTATTGAGTGCCTACCATAAGTTAGGCTTTTTTCTAAAGATTACTAAAACAAACCTCATGCCCTGTTGGTGCCTACATTCTAGTTGGGGGAGACAGGCAATAAACAAACAAAACGTACATAGCTTAACTCATATACAAATATATATACACATACGCATACATATATACATATGTACATATCAGATGGTGTCAAGGATGACCTCATTGATAAGTGACATTTGAGAAGAGACCCTGGGAGGTGTGGGGAGGCACCAGGCACATATCAGGGTGAAGAGCTTGTCAAGCAAAGGAAATGGTGAGCGAAAGGTCCTGGCGCTATTTCGTACTTGTTTGATCAAGCAGGACAGCGTAGCTCAGCAGACTGAGCCAGGGAGAAAATGGTGAGGGATGAACTCAGAGAAAAAAAGAGAAGTTGAGAATGACTCCAAGAGTTTTAGCCTGAGCAACTGGAAGGAAGGTCTTGACTACTGCTGGAATTATTAATGGCTAGAGAAGAAGGTTGGGAGGGAGATGGGACCAGTAATCAGGAGAGTTTGGTTTGAGGTGTCTACTGGAGATGCTGAGAAGGCCGGTGAAGATACCAGCCTGGATTGCAGGGGAGAAGAACAGACGTGGGGATTGTCAGGGGACAGATGGTGTTAATCCACAAGACTGGATGAGGTCACTAGAAAGTAAACGTGGAGAGGAGGTCTAAGCAAGGGGCACTCAATGGTTCGGGGTCAGGAGATAAAAAGAAACAGCGTACGACTGGCTAACTGCTTGCTTTAGAAATGGTTGAGGAAGATTTAATTTTCTTCCTTCCTCTATAGTGCAAATACTCCCATAACCTTAGCTGTACAAATCATTTTCTTGGTTTGTTCTTCCTTGATGAAGCTGTGTGAACTTTAACATGTCCTTCTTAAAGAAATAAGCCTTCATAGACATGACCTTAGAGTGGTCAAGAACTGTAAAGAATCTGAGATTTTACCCTACTTGCAAGCTAATAAATTTGCCTACTACAGTTTTATGGATGCTGGCAGAAGACATGAAACTCCTGGGTCAGAAACAAAAGACTATTCTCACAGCACAGCAGGCAGCGCGAGCTTTGTATCTGTGACTGGTTTCCTCATGCCCCCAAATCCCCTGGGGTAACATTAGTAGGCACAGCTGGATGCTGCACGCACAGTGGGCTATGTCACAGCTGAGGGACCTCACGCTTAGGAAACTCCAATCTTTTATAATGAGCGACAAGCAAACCTGTCCAGCTTTGCTCAAGAGGCAGACATTATCTTTATTATACTGGACAGCAAACACATCTGCCCTTGACTCTGGAGGGAAACACTATCTCTGTCTTCCAAAGCTGGCTGTTATACAAACATCCTTAAAAAGTTATTCAAAACAAAAAGCTATCAGCACCTCTGCTCACAAGAGACTCACAGATAATTATCTCCTAGCAAGAGTCAAAACTGATAGGCAGTATATTTTGGAAAGATTAGGAGCCCTTATCCTGTTCCAGTTTGGAATTCAAAACCCTAAATATTTTTTTTAAAAATCTAAAATATGTTTATTTGACAAGGTAACATTTTAACATGACAAAAAATTCGAAAGATAAAATATTCAGGATTATCCTTTTATAAACAAAAGACAGTATGAAAGTAGTTTCTCCTTTGCAGTAAGAAAGAAACACATTTATATTATACTTTTTTTTCCTATCATCCTGGCTAATTCTGCCTCCTCCCTCCCTTTTTTTCTGTTAAGTCCTCTCATTATGTCTCTGAGGCTGGTCTTGAACTCATGTCCTTCAAGCGATCATCCCACCTCAGCTTCTCGAGTTGTTAGGATAACAGTATAGGTGGTGAGCCACCTCGTCCAGCTAATTCTGCCTGTTAATCAGTTTCCAAATGACTAAGATTCTCTAAATAGGCATTAAAAGCCTGAGATCAGCTTTTGAAGAATATAAGAAACGGCTTCCATTTTGCTGGAGTTTTATCAATTTTCCCAAATTGATTGAGCCCCAAAATAACCAAAACTCCGTCTGCCATGTGAGCCCAGACAAGAAAGATAAGGGTCTGAACCAGAGAAAAAAATTAAGCAGCTGCAACGGCTTAACCAAGAACTGCCTGAGCACAAGTTTTCTTATCTCTGTATCTGCCAGGCAGACACGTAGCTCTAAAACCAATGACAGATATCTTTACTGGCCCGAACCATTTTAAGATTATACCTGTCTCTCAGGCTAATTTAGTTTCCAAAGAGAATCATTTACAAGTCAATCTTTTCCCTCCCCTCCATTCATTCTCCCAAGTATTTATTCATCCTTCCTAGTGACCATTTATTGCCACTCAACAGAATTATCTATATTCCTCATCTCTCTCTCCCCTCTAAAATGTCTAAAAGGAGGATATATAAACTTCTGGACCCCATTGGGAAATTGGGTAATCACTCTGTAATACTCCCGTGTGCACAGTAAATAAGTCTCTCTTACTAATCTGCCTTATTGTCACTTGATGTTTCAAGGAGCCTTCCAGGGAGAAGAGGAAGTTTCCCCTCCTCCCCCAAAATGATAAGAAACAAAGATAAAGCAAGGAGAGATGTGATACAGGGAGTAGTTAAAATTTTACACAGGACAGTTTGGGAAAGGATAACTGAAAACAGAGAAAACTTAGTTGGACAGTGATTCTTGATTGTTGATTCTCTGGGCAGCCTCCCTGGTCTTTAGTCTTTTCTAAATGCTCTAGAACTTTCCGGCAGAAAAAATTAGGGCCTTACTCTGAAAAATGCTCAAGACAAAAATGCACAACAATAATTATGAATTATACATCAAAATAATGAAGATATATGATATATAATTAAAATAAACTATAAATCACATTTAAAGAGATACTTAGAAGGCCAGGCGCGGTGGCTCACGCCTGTAATCCTAGCACTCTGGGAGGCCGAGGCAGGCGGATTGCTCAAGGTCAGGAGCTCGAAATCAGCCTGAGCAAGAGCGAGACCCCGTCTCTACTAAAAATAGAAAGAAATTAATTGGCCAACTAAAAATATATAGAAAAAATTAGCCGGGCATGGTGGCGAGTGCCCATAGTCCCAGCTACTCGGGAGGCTGAGGCAGGAGG
>CAUYRT010080261.1:0-28616 GCA_963574885.1 Lepilemur ruficaudatus | reverse complement strand
AAATCTATGGGATATAGGAAAAGCAGCCCTAAGGAAAAAGTTTATAGCCTTAAATGCTTACATCAAAAACAAAGAAAGATCACAAATTAACAACCTAATGTCACATCTCAAGGAACTACAAAAAGAAGAACAAATTGACCCTAAAGCTAGGGGAAGAAAAGAAATAACAAAGCTTAGGGAAGAACTAAACAAAACAGAAATCAAAAAAAAAAAAATAATATATAGGATCAATGAAATAAAAAAGTTTGTTCTTTCAAACGATAAACAAAATGTGTAGTCCACTAGCCAGAATAACCATAAATAAAAGAGAAAGGCCTATATAACCTTAATCAGAAATGAAAAAGGAAATATTACAACTTAAATGGGAGAAATACAAAATAAAATTAATGAATACTATGAAAACCTGTACACAAACAGACTATAAAACTAGAAGAAATGGATAAATTTGTGGAAACACAATCTCCGAAGCCTGAATCAGGAAGTAATAGAAACTCTGAAAAAACCAATAAGGAGTATCAAGATTAAAGCAATAATAAAAAATCTCCAAACAAAAATTAGCCCCAGACCAGATTGATTCACAGCTGAATTTTGCCTGACTTACAATGAAGAAATGGTGCCTATCCTATAGAAACTATTTCATAACATCGACAAGTAGGGAATCCTCCCTAACTCATTTTATGAAGCCAGTATTGCCCTAATGCCAAAGCCAGGAAAGGATATAACAAAAAAATAAAACCACAGAACAATATTCCTTGTGAACACAGATGTAAAAATCCTCAACAAAATACTAGCAAATCAAATTCAATACATAGCACATTGAAAAGATAATCCATCATAATTAAAGGAGTTGCATCTCAGGGATGCAAGGATGGTTTAACATATGCAAATCAATAAGTGTAACTGACCACAAATGGAAACAAAAACAAAGACCATACTAGGATCTCAATAGATATAGAAAAAGCATTGAATAAAATCCAGCACCCTTTCATAATAAAAACTTTCAAAAACTAATCATAGAAGGAACATACCTCAAAATTATGAAAGGCATATATGAAAAACCCACAGCCAACATCATACTGAATGGGGAAAAGTTAAAAACATTCTCTCTAAGAACTGGAAAAAAACAAGGGTGCCCACTATCACTACTTCCATTCAGCATTGGAAATCCTAGCCAGACTTATCAGGCAAGAGAAGGAAATAAAAGGCATCAAAATCTGGAAAGAGGTGGTCAAACAATCCCTGTAAGCTGATGAACTGCTCTTGTATCTAGAAAACCCTAAAGACTCCACCAAAAGATTCCTAGTATTGATAAATTAATTCATCCATGTCTCGGGTTATAAAATCAATGTACATAAATCAGGAGCATTTCTATATACTAACAACAGTCAAGCTGAGAGTAAAATCAGGGACTTAATAGCATTCACCATAGCTACAAACAAAAGAAAATACCTATGAATACACATAACAAAGGAGGTTTAAGACCTCCACATGGAGAACTACAAAATACTGATGAAAGAAATCACGGATGATACAAATAAATGGAAAAATATCACTTGCTTATGGGTTGGTGGACTCAATATCATTAAAATATCCATCCTGCCTATAATGATTTACAGATTCAACTGAATCCCCATCAAAATACCAGTATTTCACAGATCTAGAAAAAATAATCTTAATCTTCATTTAGAAATAAGAAAGAATCTAAATAACCAAAGCAATCTTAAGTAAAAAGAACAAATCTGGAGGTATCACATTACCTGACTTCAAATTATACTACAAGGCCTATAGTAATCAAAACTTCATGGTACTGATATAAAAGTAGCAACACAGACCAATAGAACAGAAAAGAGAATCCAGAAATAAAACCATATAGCTATGACCAACTGATCTTCCACGAAGCAGACAGTAACATACACTGGGGAAAGGAAGCCCTATTCAATAAATGGTGCTGGAATATTGGATAACCACATGCAAAAGAATGAAACAGGAACCCTATCTTTTGCCATACACAAAAATTAATTCAAGATGGATTAAAGATTTAAATATAAGGCAAGAAACCCTAAACATTCTAGAAGAAAATGCAGAAAAAACTTTTAAACATTGGCCTAAGCAAAGAATTTATGACTAAGACCCCAAGAGCAATTATAGCAACAACAAAAATAAATAAATGGAACTTAATTATAGTGAAAAGCTTCTGCACAGCACAGGAAATAATCAACAGAGTCAATCTACAGAATGGGAGAAAATATTTGAAAACGATACATCTGACAAAAATGACTGATATCCAGAATCATACACAAAGAACTCAAATAAATAAGAAAAAATATATGGCATGAAACAAAAGTTTTCCAAAAGAAAACAAAGGAATGTCCAATAAACACATGAAAAAATGCTCAATTTCACTAATCAGGGAAATTGAAATTATCAAATAAAACCACAATGAGATACCACCTTACCCCTATCAGAATGGCCATTATTAAGAAGTCCCAAAACAATAGATGTTGGCATAGATGCAAAAAGAAAGGAAAGCTGATACACTGTTGTTGGGACTGCAAATTAGTACCAACGCTATGTAAAACAATGTGGAGATTCCTGAAAGAAATAAATGTACACTTACTATTCAAAACAGTAATACCACTCCTGGGTATCTACCCAAAGGAAATTAAATCATCTTATCAAAAAGTCACCTGTACTCAAATGTTTATTACAGCACAGTTCACAATTGCAAAGATGTGTAATCAACCTAAATGCCCTTCAATCCATGAGTGTATATAGAAAATGTGGTACACACACACACACACACACACACACACACACACACACGTACATATCATGGAGTACTAATCATCCTTAAAAAGGAATAAAATAATGTCATTTGTAGCAATGTGGATGAACTGGAGACCATTATACTAAGTGAAGCATCTCAGTAATGGAAAACCAAACACCATATGTTCTCACTAATTAGTGGGAGCTAATAGATGGGTACACACAGGCACATTGTGAAACCAAGTAGACGGAAGGGCAGGAGGGTGGGTGTGCGATAAAAACTTAACTATTGGGTAAAATGAACACTATTCTGGTGATGGGCGTACCCAAAACCCTGACCTAAGCATTATACAAGATATCCATGTAATAAAAACACATGTACCCTCTTAATATTCTGAAATTTAAAAAAGAATATATAGTACTTATTTTAGTGCATTGCCACTTTAAAAAACTTTGTAATATTGGTAGAACAAAGAAAGACTCTGTAAAAGATTGACTGTGTACTGAAGAGGACATTTAACAAAGTCATGTTACCCTTAAAGACAAGAAAGTAAGAGAGTGATGAGGTGCATGGTGTACTGTCTTGCAGATATTTTTTAGGTAGTTGAATAATGATGCCAAAATTCATGTTATTTCCAGACTGAAAAGAAATCTCCAAGTGGCAAGGTCCAAGTCTTTCTATTTTGATCTGTTTTGCCACATTATTAAATATGTTTTAATCTAGAAATTGAATTAAAATGAAGGACTACCTGCTCAATTTTCAAAAGGTAAAAATGGCAATGATAGTGAGGACACAGAGAGAATCAGTATGTTAAAAAAGACCCAGACAGCTGAATATATCAGACAAAATAACAAGATATAAGTTTTATAGCCATTCCCAGAAAGAACAAAAGAGTACTGAAAAATCTACTATGTGCCTAGGTAATTGACACTAATATAACTACACATATCAAAGGAGTAAACAGCTCACTGAATCTTACATTGGTTAAATTATATTTGAAACATAGTATTAGTTTTATATTAGTGATTGATGTTGATGTGTGAGTTCTTCAAAAGTTCAGGAAAAACATGACCCATCAGACAGACAAGATGGGAAGGAATCAGGAAAATAAGTCATTTACTCATTCACATTCATGTGTTGAATATTTTCTTGCAAAAGACTTATTTTAGTCTTTTAAAATTCAGTAGTAAAGCAAAGAAATACAGTTTCTGCTCTCATCATGGAGCATACAGATAGTAAAATGGATATTAAACAAATAATAAATCAAATAAGAATATAATTACATGCTACAATGTGTGTTCTAAAATTAAATTTTAGAGGAAACTGATTTAGATAGGAGTGTCAGGGGGTCACTTTAAGCACTGTTAAAAAAAAATCTTATGATGTGGGTAATTGAAGGAATGGAATGTTGTGGTATCCACACTAAAGACAGAAACTTTATTGTGGATAAATCAGATGCTTTAAGATACTTGAAGACCTGATGTTTAGAAGAGAAGTTTGATTTAATTAACGAAGGTAGAAATACTGTCTGTGTATTGTGACAATTCATTGTCAAGTAGCTAAAAGTTATAGGAAAACTGATTTCAATTCCAAATTTTAAAAAATAACCTTCTAAGTTAGAGTTGCCCAATATTGAAATGATTCACATGGATGTAAAATATCTCTCAAAGTGTATAAGCAGATGCCATTTAGAGTCTCCTTTCCAATTATAAGAATATATTTCTAGCATTGTATTTTGTATAGAGGTACTCTCCCCACTGTACAACAGTCATTTTAGAATTTTTATATAATATACCTCCCACATCCTTCCACACACCAGCATAGATACTATAGCATCATTATCATTTGCATTAACTCTATTTCAATCTTATTCTGTGCGTTTGAATGAGGCTTAAAATCTCCAGAACTATTAAAACCCGTTCATGGTGAATATTGCTACCATATAGAATTATTACTGTCTTCAAGATAGTATAGTATAGCAGTTAAAAGCAGACACTGGGGAATCAGATTGCCTGCCTGAAAAATCCTGTGTGTTCTTAGACAAGATATCTAATCATTGTGACTTTTAGTCTCATCTTCTATAAAATGAAAATTACACAATCTTATAATTTGATTTTGAAGATTAAATGAGACAATATATACCAAAAATCTTCACTATTGTTAATATCTTTAAATTATTTTTTTCCAGTATGATAGCCATAGCATTCTAGAATGGCACATAGACTGAAATCACTGGTATTTCCACACTGAGTTTATAACATTTGCTTCTGCTATTTTGAAGAAGCGAAGCCACAAAATTACAGAAAAATAAATAATGCAACTTTGAAAACTGTCTATCTCACCCCACACTACCCATAAACTTGTAAAATGAAGTGAAGTACACACCACCATTCAGAAGTGAACTTGCAAAAAATTGGACATAATGTAGTTAAACGTCTAATTCCAGAATTAAATTGTAGGAAATATAGAGAGATTGAGGACAGAGAAAAATGGCAAATGCAAGGGGTTGCTATCACTACAATCTAGACTGTGGGAAAATATCAAGATAAACTACCCAGTTTGTTCAACAAGAAGAAATAGAAAGCAAAAACAGAAAGGAGAGAGAGAAAGGGAATGAGAGAGTGAGTGGAAGTTTATATTTAAGGAGATCTAACAGCCAATATCCACATATGGACCCTGTTTTGATCCTAATTAAAACAAAACAAAAATAACTGTGTATAATAAAATATAAAGGAGGGACAATTAGAAATTTGAATGCTGATTAGATATTTTTGACTATTATAGAATTAATATTTGATTTTTAGATTTGATAATAGTAATATGGACTGTTAAAAAAATCTGGTTATCTTTTAGAGATATAACTGAAATATTTACATATAAAATGTTTATAAACTGTATAGTCATGGGTAAGGGTAGAGATGACTCAAAACTAACTATGAGTTGTCACCTGTTTAATGTCGGTGATGGGCACATGGGGGCCCATCGTACTATTCTTTTTTTGTTGTATACTTGGCATTTTCCATAATACAAAAAAATGTTTTGAAGATCAACTAAAAATATTAGACAATTGTAGAGTTGTACAAAAATTAAGAACATGAAGGAATATTAGGCAATTGTAGAGTTGTAGAACATTAAGCACTTCAAACCAATTCTTTGAACTATGGCCTTTTTTATTTTTTTTTATTTTCCAAGATAATCTACCAAACTTTTATTTCAAATAATAAATAATAAATCTTCATAGTTACCCAAAATGATATCTTACTTGCATTAGAACAAGTAGGGGGAAAATGTGGTTCTATTGTAAACTAATCAGCTGTCATTTCAGGAGACTCGTGTGGAAGTATGACCACAGGCGGGGAGACCAGGTTAGTTCCACGATCAGTCGCAATGGCTTATGCTGCCAAGTTCTTGAAATTCTCATACTCAGCCCTCGGACAAAAGCGGTTTAATTTTTTTGGGGGGGGGCGGGTCCTGCTAGCATTGAACAGCCCTTGTCATCTTCCCTACACAAACTTCCTGTTCTTGGCTGGGCCAAGAAAAATTCACCTTCTTCAAAGAACCAGTACTTGTCTTCCATCTTAGGTAAGATCTGGAAATTTTTAATTTTCTGGTGATGACACAGTGTGAGTACAAATGCCTTTGGATTACTCTGGCTGCCATGGAGGAATAGAGTAGAATAGATATATGCTATGGTTTGGATGTTTGGCTCCTCTAAATTTCATGTTGAAATTTGATCCCCAGTGTTCAATTTGGGGCCTGGTGGGAGGTGTTTGTGTCATGGCAATAGATTCCTCATGAATGGCTTGTTGCCTTCTCCCCAGTAATGAGTAAGAAGTTCTTGCTTTGCTTTCTTAGTTCATGCGAGAGCTGATTGTTTTAAAGGAGGCTGGCACCACCTCCTCCCTCTCTTGCTCCTGTTCCTGCCATGTGCCATGCCTGCTCCCCCTTTGCCTTCCACTTTGACTGGAAGCTCCTTGAAGCCACCACCAGAAGCAGATGCTGGTGTAATGCTTCTTGTATGGTCTACCAAACCGTGAGCCAAATAAACCTCTTTTGTTTATAAATTACCCAGCCTCAGTTATTTCTGTACGGCAACACAAATGGACTAATACAATATATAAATATAAACATAGATATAGATATATAAATATAGATATACACATATAGATAGAGATATATCACGTACTCACATAATGTGTTCTAGTATTTCGACACTTCCAATTCTCAACTAACTGGAGCCAAAATAACCCATTACCTTTGATCATTAATGAAAGCTACTTTTTCTTTTTTGAATTATCCAGATAATTTCTTAAATGTTCGAATTTCTTCTAAGTGTGTACAGATACTCACTGAAGAATTACCTTAGGAATTCTTATCAATGCTGTGAATTACACACATTATCTTTCAGCTGTGCTAAGAAGAAATAGTGACATTTTCTGAAGAGAAAAATGTGCATGCTGAAGAAAGCTGGTTATTAAGCTTTAAGAAAACAATTTATTTTTCTAGAAATAGTTTTAAATCAAATGTGCTGGATATCGTCCATGTATTACAGTATGACATATGAAGAGGATCACAAGATTAAAATCTTGAGGTGAGGCTAGGCTTGGATAATTTTCCATTACAGTCTATGTCATGGGAATAGATACACTTCATGCCAATTCTGTTCTATATACATTTTTCATAATAAGGAACATAGGTAAAAGAGCATTTCAGCTTTTTGGCTATTTAGAAATACTGTGTTATAATGTATAAGTTATTACGTTATTTTAACCCAAGACAAAAAAGATCTATTAGATATCATAAATCATTCAATCAACACATCCTCACTGAGCACCTATGCTGTAAAAGGTGTCATGATTTTGAAGGTGTGTAACAGTCAGACTTGACTCTCATACTGTCCACTAATATACACAAATACATACACACACATACACAGTTGTGGCAAACATGGCTTGCAGGGTTTCCTCATATCCATTCTCACTTCCTTATTTGCTAATGGCAATATATCCAGACAAAGTGCCTCCCAGCATCCTTTGTAGATAGAGGCCATATGACACTTCTTTCTAATGGGAAATACAGTTATTCCCAGGTATTAGTGGGGGATTGGTTCAAGGACCCTCACAGACACCAAACTCCAGGAACGTTCAAGTCCTTTATATACATATTAATAAAATGGCTTAGTATTGGCATATACCTATACACATCCTTTTATATACTGTAGAACATCTCCAGATTACTTAAAAATACCTAAGATAATTTATACGTTATGTAAACAATTATAACACTGTATTGCTTTTTTATTTGTATTATTTCTAATTGTTGTATTGTTCCTTTTTTTTTCCAAATATTTTTGACCTGTCATTGGCTGAATCTGTTGATGCAGAGCCCACAAATAGGCGATAAATAAAAGTAACGGTTTAGTTCTTACGGAAAAGTATTTTAAAACAGAACAGAATCACTAGCATCTACATTACATTCTTTTCAGTTTCCTCTTCTTCCTGTCAGAAACGAGGGAGCAATACCTGGGAGTGCAGGAGCCATATTGTGATCATGAAGAGAGAATCCAGACATTAAAGGACTAGTAGTTGCAGAAAGTAACAAGGAGCCAAGGTTCCCACGTAGGATCTTTGAATTGCTACATCATCCCAGAATGCAAACTACCTCTGGATTTCATATCATATAGGATCAATGCAACACATAAGGAAATTGACACAATAAATCTAGGGTGCACGTGTGCATTAGAGACTCAATCAAAACAAATTTGTATTTTGAGAATGATGGCTGCAGAGTACTACAGAAATATAAACATCATACATGTACCAAAATTACTGCAGCAGTGCAACAGAAATGAGTGCATCAAAATGAGTGATTGAATAAATTATAATATACCCATACTGTATATAGTATGTTATTAAAGCAAATGTTTTAGATATATGCAGACATGTGTAATAGTTACCTTATGATTCCACTTTCAAATTTTATGCATATATATATATATATACACATATACATACGTGTGTGTATATATAAAATCTATATTGGTATGGGAGAAGAAGGATGCCCACAATACTGATGAAATTAGAGAAACTTTAGGACATTGGGATTAGGATTGGAGATGGGATAGTTGTGGAAAATTACAGTTTTATTATATATCTTTTATTCTTTTGCATTATTTAACTTATAATAAATGTCACACATACATGCATACATACACATACACATGTTTGGAAGGAAAAAGATTAAATCAACAGCAGAGAGAGAGAGAGAGGGGAAGAGAGAGACAAAAGGACACAGAAAGAGGGAGATTTTAAAAGACAACAGAGTGGTAGAATTTCAGGCATCATCATCATACAAGGATATGTGATAAATGAAGGGGAATAAACTGCATGTAGGTAACGGACTACATTCTGAGAGTGTTTATATGTGTCTTTATTACAATGAGATAAGAATTGCCTCCATAATAAACGTATGAACAGCACAGAGAAGTATGCATGATAAAGTACCTTTGGGGCAAATTCTCTGTACACATCCTTGTTATTACTGTTGTTCTCATTTTTTCCACCATTTATACTCAAGGAACTTGAGGGACAGAGAAACAAATCATTCATGTAGCTGGGATTCACACCCTGGCAGTGCAGGTCCTGGCACCAGTGCCCAAACTCTGAACCACTACAATACACTACCATTCATGTATCTCATCCTTCTCCCTTTAAAGAACATCCGTCACATTTAAAGCCTTCTTTTGGCTAAGCAGTTTTGTTGAAAGTACATTTTGTTATCAAGCTTCTGCTTATCCTGGGGCAGTCTGCCCTGAGGTTACAGATTTAATTCTGTACATTTTTTCCCCAATTTTTAAATTTAGTCCTATTTTAACATTTGTCTTAATTGCCCGAGGCTCTATTTCTCTACTACCAACTAGATCTTGCTGGCATCTCCTATTTATAGATCCTTTGCTCACCAAAACTGCCTTGCTCTACTCCCTCACCCTTTGGGACTGTAATTACCCTCCCCTACCTCTTTCTTTCCAGACAGCTTATGAAAATGCACATAACTCGCTCCCTCCATATAAGAATGTAGTATTATTAAGAATAGGCCAACACAGTGTTTTAAGAGTGGAGACAGAATTGAATTATTATAATAAATACACAAACGCAAAAAATTTACTGGAATGTTTCTGTCTTCTGTACCTTATTCTCAGAATATATGACACTCTATATGCATATTTGAGGTTAATTTGAGGTGAAAGTATTCTTGTTCAAATTCAGTTAGAGAAAAAAGAGCATGATATAACTAGAATTCTGAATTCCATAGTTAAAAAGCCCACAAATTCCTGAGGGAAAATGTAGGAACATCAGAATGGAATACAAATAGACTAGAAGATGCAGTTCAAAGGACCTCAGAATGTCAAAATTGTATAATAAGATGGTAAGTGTAAGATAAAAATGAAGGGACATGGAGACCAGATCTAGAAGTTTTATATTCATATGAAAGTGTTCTAGTAGTTTAGATGAGAGAAAATGACAATGATTCAGAAAAAAAAATTTTAAAACTAAAACAACTCAAAGAATAATTTTCATATTAAAAGGGCTCACCAAGTGCCATAAAGGATGCCACACACATGTGCACATCTATAAGCCTCAATGTATGTGTGACATTTGAGATTTCTAGTAATAAAAGCAGAATTCTAAAATATTCCAGAAACCCCCCAAAAAAACTTCATAGAATAAGAAATAGATCGACATCAGAAAAAAAAATCCTAGCTTAGCAAAACTAATGCAAGAAAAAAAATGGGGATATATTTTTAAAGAGCTGAGAGAAAATAACTTGGAAAACTGAATTCTTTATCCAGCCAAAATATTATGTATAACACTAAAATTAAATCACAGTTAAAAGTCAAAAACCATATAGAATTTAGAAAGCTCCATTTTATTGTATATGAATTTATAGTGTATTTGAATTGAGGTTTTCCTAAAAAATAAATGCTACTTTTTTTTTTTTTTTTTTTTTTTTGCAACAGGGTCCTTGTTCTACTGCCCAGGCTAGAGTGCAGTGGTGTGATCATAGCTCACTGCAACCTCACACTCCTGGGCTCAAATGATCTTCCTGGCTCAGTCTCCTGAATAGCCAAGACTACATTGCATACCAGCACATTGAGCTTTTTTTTTTTTTTTTTAACTTTTTGTAGAGATGAGGGTCTTGCTATGCTGCTCAGGCTGGTCTCGAACTCCTGACTTCCTGGCTTCAAGCAATCTTCCCACCTGGGCTTCCCATAGTGCTAGGATTACAGACGTGAGCCACCATGCCTGGTTTAATTGTTACTCTTTACAGATGAAAATTAAGTGAAAATGATAACCTAATAACATATCTTACTAAAAATAGGAAATATCATTAACATAAAAATTTTATAAATTTTATTCAATAAAGACAGGCATATCAAATATCTGGGTAGAAAATGCAAATATTTTAAAGATGTCAATTTCCACCAAAATAAATTTTTACAATCCCAATGAAAATGTTATCAGTAATTTTTAGAGAATTTGACTGTATGATTCTATAATTCACATAGGAATAAATGTAAATACCTAAGCCACTTATGAAAAAATAAGACAGTTAAAAAGCATATTCCTTGCCCAAATTAAAAAATTCATAAAAAGATAGTAATTAGAAAAATTGTGGCATCATAATGAACAGATAATAAAATCCAAATATGAAATGTCTGATTTTGAATCAAAAGTATAGTTTATTATATCTCAAACAAGAAGCAGTACAATCAATCAAAGTATGTGCCTAAACTATACACACGGTTTTGCCATCTTAAGGGTAGCTTATTTATGAAAACAGCAAGGAAGCCTTGAGAGCAAGTGGAGATGAAATCGCAAAAGCTGTTTTACACAGCTTGCTGAGAATTAAATAATTTTTCTTGCAAGAAGTGGTCCAAAGCCTGGAAGAAGTGGTAATCAGTTGGCACAAGTCTGGTGAATACGGTGGATGAAAGAGAGCATGCAAGTTCAGCTTCTGTAGTTTCAGCAGTGTTGTTTGTGCGACATTTGGCCAAGTATTGTCTTTTAAGAGGATTGGCCTGTCTCTATTGACCAATCTTGGCTGCTTAATCACAAGCATCCTCATCATTTCATCCACTTGGTTGCAGTAGACATCCACTGCAATGGATTGACCAGGTTTCATGAAGCTGTAGTGGATAATACCAGCACTAAACCACCATACAGACACCATTAGTTTTTGTTGATGAATATTTGGTTTGGGACTGTGTTCCAGCACTTCATCTTTATCCAACCATTGTGCCAAATGCTTGCAGTTGTCAAAAAAAAAAAATCCATTTTTCATCATACATTGTTAATAAGGTGTAGAAATGGTTTCCCTTTAGGTTGTGACAGCAAAAAAAGGCAAGCTTTTAGACAATCTCTCTCCTGATGCTCATTTAATTCATTCAGAACCCATCTATCCAGCTTATTTACCTTGCCAATTTGTTTCAAATAATCCAATGTTGTTGGAATAGTAATGTCAAACCTTGCTGCTAATTCATGCACGAATGCTGGCGAGGATATGGAGAAAGGGGAACTTCTGTACACTGTTGGTGGGAATGTAAATTAGTGTAACCACTATGGAGAACAGTATGGACGTTCCTCAAAAAAACAAAAATAGATCTACCATATGACCCAGCAATATCATTGTTGGGTATTTATCCAAAAGAAGGGAATTCGGTATATCAAAAAGATATCTGCACTCCCATGTTTATTGCAGTACTATTCACATTAGTCAAGATATGAAATCAATCTAAGTGTTCACTAATGGATGAATGCATAAAGAAAATGTGAAATGGAATGGAATGTTATTAAATACTAATTTTATAGTATAGAACACTATGGAATAAAATGGAATACTATTCAGCCATAAAAAATGAAATCCTGCCATTTGTAACAACATAAATGAGCCTGGAGGACATTATGTTAAGTGAAATAAGTCAGATATAGAAAGACAAATACTGCATGATTTCACTCATACACAGAACCTAAAAAAGTTGATTTCATAAGAGGAGAGAATAGAACAGTGGTTATCAGAGACTGGGGATAAGATCGGAGAGGAGAGGGTGGCAACAGGTAGATCAAGGTGTCCAAAGTTACACTTAGAAGGAATAAGTTCTGGTGTTCTATTGCATGGTAGGATGACAATAATGCATTGCAAGATAGTTAACAATAATGCACTGTACATTTCAAAATAGCTGGAAGACAGTATGTTCAATGTTCTCACTACAAAGAAATGATAAATGTTTGCGGTGACAGATGTGCTAATTATGCTGATTGGATCATCACACAACGTACAGATGTATCAGACATAACACTGTACCTGATAAATATGTACAATATTATGTGCCAATTAAAAGTTTTTAAAAAGAAGCAGAGAGTTCAAAGCCTAGCAATTTTTAAAATGCATTATGGAGGCAAATTTACACATTAATTAATAAAAATAACTATGTTATTTATTTGAAAAAATTCAAAGGTTGAAATAATTCACCACTAGCAGACACACATACAAGAAATGTTAGACAACATCCTTATTGAAGAATGAAAATGATCTGAATGGAAACCAGTATCTACACAAAATGATGAAACAAATCAGAAATGGTACCTATATGGGTGAAATAAATATCTATCTATCTATCTATCTATATATATATATAATCAAAGGTACAAAAAGATTATAAGCAAAAATAATAGTAATTCATTTTGGAGTTTATGTCACATGCATAACTAAATTTCTGACAATAATAGCACAGAAGATAAAAGAAATAGAAACTCTTTCAAGGTTGTTATACTATACATGAACTTGTATGTCTTTTGAAGGTAAACTGCAATAAGTAAAATATATGTACTCTAAATCCTAGTGCACACACACTAAAACAATATAACAGAGTTATATTTAAAAAGGCAAAAAAAGAAATGATTTGGAATCGTAACCAAGAACTACTTTCGGTGTTACTGATTTTCTCTCTTGTTTTTTCCGTTCTATATTTTATTGATTTCCACCCATTTATCATTTCTTTTCTTTTACTAATGTTGGCACTAATTTATTCTGCTTTTACTAGTATTCATAGTTGATCCTGTGGTGATTGAGACCATTCTTCATTTATAATATAGGTATTTAATGCATTAAATTTACCTCTGAATACTGCCTTATCTAATTGCCATGTATTTTGATATATTGATTTTTACATTTTTATTTATTTCAAAACACTTTTAAACCTTTTTTGTTTCTTCTTTGACCTATGAATTATTCAGGCATATGTTATTTATGTTCCAAATATTGGGAGATTATAGAGATATAGTCTGCTATTGACTTCTAATTTAATTCCATTTGGGTTAAAGAGCACCCTTGCTACATTTTAAATCCTCTTAAATTTGAGGCTTGTTTTATGGCTCTGATATGATATATCTTAATATATGTTTCCTCTGTATTTGATTGTGGATTTGGTTGTTGTGGGCTGCAGTATTTCATAACACTTGACAATTAGGAAATTTAGGTCAACAAGGTCAAGTTGATTGAAAGTGTTGTTCCAGGTTTCAATAACCCAATGACTGACTACTTTCTGACTATTTGTCCTATCAATTATTGAGAGAACTATATTGAACTCTCTGTCTAGATTTGTATTTGCCTATTTATCCTTACAGTGTTATCTGGTTTTGACCCATGTCGATTGGTTCTTTGCAAAGATTGGTAAAATTGCCAAACCAGACTGATCAGGAAAAAATGGGAGAAGTAACAAATTACTAACATCAAGAGTGAGAGGGATTGTGTCAGTATAGATTTCATATATATTAAAGGAAAATAAGAAAATATTCATTTTTCTGGTTCCTTAGGTTCCTTGAGATCTTTATTTTTATCTTCATTTAGGTGTTTATTGCTATAAACTTCCATCTGGGAACTCCTTTTGCTGCATCTCATAAGTATGTCAAGTGTCCAGTTTTGTTTGTTTCATGATATTTTTTAATGAACAATATGTCTTTTGATTTTTTTTGACCCATTGGTTGTTTGGGAGCATGTTGATTAATTTCCACATATTTGTGAATTTTCCACTTTTCCTCCAGTTATTTTTAAAATGGATGAAGAATAGATATTTCTCAAAGAAGATATATAAATGGCCAACAGATATATGGCAAAATGCTCAATATTACAGTCATTAGGGAACTGCAAATTAAAACCACAATGAGATATCACCTAATGTGAAAAAGAAACACCTTATGTGCTATTGGTTAGAATGTTAATTAGTCCAGCCATGACAGAAAACAGGTTGGAGGTTCCCCCAAAAGCCAAAAATAGAATTACCATATGATCCAGCAATCCCACTTCTGGGTACATATCAGAAGTAAATGAAATCAGTACGTGAAAAAAATAACTTTACTTTCATGTTCATTGTGGCATTATTCATAATAGCCAAGATATATAATCATTCTAAGTGTCCATCAGAATGAAAGAATGGGCAAAATGAAAGAATGCAGTGCATGTAGCACATTTTGTTTGCCCATTCTTTACCCATATATATATACATACACACACTTACATACACAAAATATAACAAAATAATGATGCCAATGAAAAAAGCTAAACAAAATATGTATCATGCAGAAAATGCATATTAATCTGTTATGACAGAAAGTAGATTAATGGTTACTTAAGGGTAGGGTATGTGGTAGAGGGAGAGATTATAATGCATGAGGGGAATATTTGGGGTGACGGATATATTACTATCTTAATTGTGATGATGGTTTCAAACGTGCAGGTATGTGTATGTGAGTTTAGATAGATAGATGTGTGTGTCAAAGCTTATCAAATTGTACAATGAAAACATGTGCACTATATTTTATATTAATTATATCTCAATAATTTAATTTTTTTCAAAAGAAAATATTATGAGGGGTGAGACTATTGGAACAAAATTGTTAATTATTTTATAACTCTTAAGGCATCAAATTACTTTCCAAATGGGTTGAAGAAATATTAATTCCTATATGAAGTTGTTTTTTTCCAGTTTTACTTGTTTCACTCACCAGCATTTTTAAAGATAGTTGTTAAGTGACATATTACAGTTTAAGAATTTAGATTTTTTAAAATAATTAATGATTGTTGATTTTCCAGAATCAACAATCATTTCAAAGCAAGCCAAATGGTCTCATGTCCAATTCAATCGAGTGTGATTTGAAAGACCTTTGTCTAATACACAAAATACCTGCTCCCTTAGAACGATTCAGAATAATGTAGCCATGAACTTCAAACTATTACAGTTATAACTTTTCTTAAAAAAATAAATATTATACTTTCAATATTTAAAAATAGTTTTTAATAATGTAATTTTAAAAGTACATCCTGATGGTGAAGGGAGGAATTTCAGCTATGGACATTCTTCCTGCTCATCCTTTCAACTTATTAAAAGAATTCACTCCCTTACAGTATTTGACTTTAGGAGTCAGAGCATTGGAAATATGTGATTGTGACACAAAATGCCTTCAGTAAACTCCATATCAGTAGAAAATCAAGCTTTGTCTATGACAATCTCCCTGAGTCTTCTATACAAGCTACATAAAAATTTTTAAACTGAAATTGGAACTGTAGACATTAAGCTCCAGCCACGCAGTATGTCAAATGCAAGGCTCAGAACACTGAGTTATATTCAAATTTAATCAGAAAGAAAATTTCCTCGTCATCCCAGATGCTATTGTTCATCATCCCAACTAAAAAGTCAGAGAGGATTCAAAAGAATCTACTAACGTTTCAAAAGATCCCTTGACCAAGGTTCAATAGCATCTTGAGAGTCCAGTTTGTTTACTACATGGAGAGACCATCTCCTCCTTCTCAACAACTCTGCTTGACTTTCAGCTCTCCTCCTGAAAACTCCGCTTTCTTCTGTCGTATCTACTCCATTTGGCCTACATCAGTTTACTCTTTAGTTCATCATGTTAAATTAGCACCTCATAATCAATAATGCAATCCACAGGCTTCTTTTCCTAGAACAAAGGTCAAATCTTCTTCCTAATCTTTTTAAATATTTTAGCTTGTCTATCATCCTAAAAGCTGTGTTGTGCCCTCTTTCTACCTGGTTATTCATGTGAATATCATACCTAGATGTCCTTTCTATTCCTGAAATAATTCTTACTTTTTTCTAGAATTATATCTACTCTTCTCAAATATTTTGGGATATATAACTATAGATAAAATATATATCTTGTGTGTGTTTATATGTAAAACTATATATATTATTATATATACTTTACAGATGTATATGTAAACTTTATAGATGTACATATACATGTATGTGTGCATATATATATCAAACATATAGGATATAAAAGACAAAGGAAAAAACCTGTCATAAGTGAAGATTAACAACTACTCTTTTCTTTGATTGCTGATTAGATATACTTAGGTAAATTAATGTTGAGATTATTTGGTAGTCTGTTGGATGTTCACTACGCGTATGACCCCTAATTATGTCAAACCTTTTTATAAAATCTTTATATAAACTCTATATTTTATATGGTATATATAACTAAGTATATTCATTCTAATATCCCCACTTTTGGTTGTTTTATCTTTCTTTTTAGTTTAAGCAGCTTGCCTAAATTTAGATAGAATCTTTGACTGGCAGACAAAGACATATCACATTTTTTTCTTCTAATGTTAATATGTGGGCTAGTCGATTCCAGGCAGTTGGAACTACATGATAATGTTGCAGCTGTGGATATACTGACAAGTGACAATGAACTAAAATGTTAGGAACAAATGTCCCTTTGAACACCGTAACGGTGTTTGCATGATTATTTGCATGATTCATCCTTCATGCAGGGTCAGGATGGTCTGCGACTGAATCAATAGCATCACTCAGTACTGAACAAAGATGGTCCTTGAATGTGTTCTGAATCAACCTAAACTTTGCTAGATCTCTTTTGACTCCCTTACTGATCATCCAGTGCATAAAGTTGTCCAAACTTGGTTGATTAATGAGAGAAATCATAATGATTTTAGCATAAAAGGACCTTAAAGATTATTTTTTTCATCTTCTCATTTTACATATAAAAAGGAAAAAAGGTCCAAGAAAACTAAGAGACTATCAAAATGTTAAAAAAAAAAAAACATATTTTGTCAGGTTCATAAACAGTGCACAGTTCTTGATTTCCAGTCATCTAAAGATATCCAAAAATTTGTTAATAAAAATAACAAAATTGATCCAGAATTGATCTACTTGTTAAAATTCCATTCTTTTTACAAGCAAATTCTGGACAGAGTGAGGTAAACAAAATAATTTCATCCTTGGAAAAGATTCCGTTTCTGCACTCCGGAAAAAAATTTTGTCATATTATAGAAATGACCTAATGAATATTTCCATTATTATAGAGTTCATGTGGCTAAATAATCACAGTTTACTGATATTTTAATTTGGGGCAACAAAATTAGGATTCACAAAATTAAAACTCAAAATACACAACAGTTGTTACATCTGAAGTTTTACTATAAAGCTGATCAAAACATAGTTTCATTGCATATAGTTTAAACACTTTATTTTCTTCACATAAAGGGAACTTTTATATCTTCTTTGAGATGGCTGAAATACTTTCTGACAGTATAAGAAAAAGCGAGAAATCTTAGATAAGCCTAATATAATCATCTAACTGTAAAGGATCTGGAAAAATCATAGGCTATAAAACTGCCAACTAAGGGTTGCAATGGATTACTTGTTGGAAGACAAAGATTTAAAGATTTTGAGTTTTGATTTTTTTGAACCGACTGGCAACTGAAAAATTGCTCTAACAACCCCAGGAGGATACAACCAGAATGATCTATTAATAAATGGGTTATTATATTAGCATTCATTCTTTAAAGCATTTTAATTTACCATGAACTTATAATTCAAAATTCAATCAATTAAATTCAGGCATTTTTCTAACTTTTTAGATAAGACAAAGATTCTCCTTACATATGTGTTCTAGAGAAGGTAAGAATTCCAAATTTGGTCAAACCCTTTTCACCAGCATATGTATTTGTTTATTTTTACCTTAATCCTTTAAAATAAAGCATTATTTGTGAAACTCAAAGTGACAACTTTAAAACCATGAAGATCTCAGAGCTCGACATGAAGAGCCTTTACATTTTACAAAATGTACTGCCTTGCCCAAGTTCACATAAAAGCTTGAAGCTGCTACTAGAACCTAAATATTCAACCCTCAACCCAGTTTCCACTATACCATGCTGTCTACCAATTGAAGTAAAGAATTTAAACAGTCAGTAGTTCATTTTAGTGCTATTCCCATCAGGATTTGATATTCTTTGGAGATATTTTGCATAAAGCCTACTTCAATCATTTAAATATAAACTTAAGCAAAAACTGTTCCCCCATTTAAATCTGCATTGTTCATCTGTTTTAGCTTTAAAGCAGCCAGCAGGGAATGCAAACAGAGCCATTTGAAGCCTGGACAAGTTCCTGAATGGAGCTCAGTGCTGTCTCCTTCTGAAGCAATAATAAACATTTACATTTTGGAAATAGTTGTAGCTTTAGGGAAAAAATGAAGCCATAATGATCTGTTGTAGGTGATAGAGAGTCTAATGACACATAATAGTAATCATGATGACAATAATAATGATAAATCCTGATCAGATGATGAGTCGGAAATAGAAGGCAATGTGCTTTTGATGAAAAAATGGGACAGTTTATAGCATTCGGAAGAACACAGGTGCTCTTAGCTTCAGTCTGTTTTCTGGACCTATATAGAAACATCAAGCAAAAAGTGACAGATGCTGCCTCCTTCCTGCAGCTTTTGAAAACTTTCTTTCTCTACTTCAGAATGAAGAGCTTGTACTGCCTAAATGGAATCCTTCTGTCAAACATAAAACTCTAGAGAAACTACCATGGCTGTGAGTCTACAACACTGAGTCAAGGTCGTTTTCTTCTGTTGCTCCCTTTATGTTTATTTCTATTCTAATCATAAAACCTTGCTAATGCTCCATGGAGTTTGTTTGTTTGCTACTTTATTCTTTGCTTCTTCACATATGTTTTCCCCTTTCCATTAAAATGCATATTTTTATCATTTGCATTCTCACTTTTATCTCTAATCTTTTACCATGACAAGGCCTGTAACTTGATGAGACTTCTGACCATCCAATATACCTTTTGTATGTTGCTCAAACCACATGCTGAATTAGGTATATTTTTGTTGTACACTTTTGCTGGCCTGCATATATCTAATGTTGGGATGAAATTTTATCAATATTTTAGACCATCATTTATTATCCACCATCCTATAAATTTCTGGGAAGTATAAAATTTAAGAATAACTTTTTGTAACTTCAGAAGCTCTACACAGCTATGAACTAAAAGTCTCCAAATGGCTCCTAAGTGTTACTATGACACATAGAGTGTTTTTCATCCAGAAATCATATTCAATCTGTCCAGCCTGCTCACATGTACCGAAGGAAAAGATCCATGGAAATGCTTTCCTCCTTTTATTTTATCAAATTTTTCCAGAATGTAGAACAACATTCAAACAACTACACAGCATACTAGGAAAAGGGGCTTGAGGACTTGTGAAGGAATATTAACAGACTATCTGTGCAAAATCAGGAAATACTTAAGTGTTCACTAATATATCACATCGGAATATTAAATGAAGGTTGGATTAAATACTGTCCAAGAAAATTAAGTTAGTCCAACCCTCCTCTTGCAAAAACAGAAACAAACAAAAAGATTAAAATAGACGGGAAAATTTTTAGAATCCCATGTAAGTGAAAATAATTTGAAAGCACAGTGGACCTCTAAGAAAAGGCAAATAAACCCAATGGACACTGGGCAATGATATAATTCTGAGTCAGATGCCCATTCTTCAGTTCACTCAGAATCATGAAACTGGGATTTTGAAAAGATGATTGGATAGAAACTTAGAAATATTGTCTTCTGTAATACCTATATTTTACTAATAAAATATTTAAATTAGGTATAATTTTTACCAAAAACCAATCAACAAAATGGTTGATCCTGTGAAGTTCATCCTCTAAAGCTCATTTGGAACAATTCTATGTAAATAGTTTGTTACTCTCTCCTCCTACTTTGACCTTCAGACTTTCTATTTAGTATTAGATTAATTTCTTCTTAGTTTGATTAACCTCACTGAAAATGGGATAGAAGACCTACAACTTCACTCAGTCTCCTTCATGTTTACACAGATGAAAATCGTCAGCAGCCAAATAACTAAAGGTTCATGTCAGCCCCTCCATAGGGCTTGTTCTCTGAATCCAGCCCATTGTTGATCTGTTTATGTTAGAAAGGTCAAATGGTATGGGCTTTGCCATAGATCCTCTACACGTCTCTAAAATAATAATATGAAATCAAACTCAATATTTAGTAAATATGAGAAAGAAAAATCTAGGATTCATGAAAAAAACAGGCAAAAAAAAAAAAAACCAGAAAAGTGGATGCAAACATACAGTCATTGGGGAAAACATGCAATGTTTCCATTAAATTGTTATATAATACATGTAAATAAATTTAAAATGTCTCTGTAAAGTTGCTGAAGGGAAAATAGGTAATAATATCAACTAAATAAGAAAATCTAGAGTGAAATAAAAACTATGATAGATCAAGTCCTATAACTGGAAGGAGTAAAATGTAAAGTCAACTTGGTAAATATTCAAAATAAGGTGATAGACTAGAGAGGTTTAGTTATAATGAGAAAAGAAAGTGTGATTCTTATAAGGAAGTAAACGAAGGAATAGAGAAATATAACTTTTCAATAATAATACTTTTCAGAGAAGAAAATTACAAATAAATTGGTAATGGCAAACATAGGTAGAAAAGAAGAAAACTTGCAGGTGAGATTGGGAGTTGAGAAGCCTGACTGTGTCAGTGCTAAAATTAATAAGCAGAAATTAATAATGACTCATAATTAATAATGACTCTTTCAAGATAAGAAATATTGCAGGTTTCCTAGGAGGGGAAGTGTTAATTTTGCTCATGTTAGACACATATTAACTTTAGATTTGTCATCTAAAAAAAATGCCAGATAAAATAAAGCAATGCAGAGATTAGAAGAGGATGTAATACAATAATGTACTTGAGGCACCTCTGATTTTTTCCATAGATTTGAAAAGAAAAAATTGTATTTTAGTATATTAATTATATAGTCAATCAAATCCAACATTATGTCTCTGAAAATTTGACCAAAGAACATTTTTAAAGGGACAATTAAGTTTGAGATAACATTAAGATGTTGAATTATGAATTTGGTTGCCCATGCTTTGTCTTAGTTTCTAAAATTTCTACAAGAAACAAACTATTCTTTTTTCCTGTACTCATATTTAACTAGACAGAAATTTAATAACCCTGAAGATTAACTTTAATTATAATTTTTGAGAGCTAGACCAGAAGGGACTTATTTTCAGAAAGGTTTTTATTTCAATATCCTTGTATCAAAGTCAACATGCAACCATGTAAGCAACTTAGCTGTAGTTAAATTTTGTTCTTGTTAAAGCTGGATAAAGTTGAGTTTTGCTTCTGTCTTTTTCCTGTAAATAAAGTACTTTTCTAGTAACTAACCATCCTTAGAGTCAACAATAATTTGAAAGGGGAAAACGTAGCTGGAATATTGTACAAGACTGAGGATGCTTGAAAATGAAAATAATTTTATGACAACATGTTGCTAAACAGTTACTTTGGTTTAATTGAAAGTAATGATTTAATTATTAATGTCTACATAATAGTTTAATAAAATTGCCTGATAATGTATTCCAACAGGAATTTTACTTTACAGCCAGAAGGAGATGTTTGAAAGTTCAGCTGCGTAGGGAGTTTGGCGAATAATTATTTTTGGTTCATTATTTATTCTTTAGAATCACAAAACATACTTATAATAAAATGCTGAACAATATATTCATAAATCTCAGAAATATCACCAGATAATATCTAATGTTGCCATGCATGTAAAAAAAAATCAGCGTGGATGTGAACTGTTAAATTGACATGCTTGTATTTAAAAAAATTGACAATATGCAACAACAGCCTTAAATGTTGGAGGTCCTTTGGCATGGTAATTCATTCTAAGAATTTTTCTATTGGAATAATAGAGAAAAGACATAACATACACAAACACATATGTATATATATACATATATACACATATAGCAGTATTCATCACAGTTATTAAAACATCAAAAAATTAAAAGCAAACTACATTTACAGCAATAGAAAATTTCTAAATAATAAAAAGGCAACACATCATATTATGACAATAAAATAATGATTTAGACTATACACCACAAATATAGAATCATTCCATTAAATAGAAAAAGTTGTACAAGTTATATGTCAAATATTAATAATGATTAGCTTTTGGGCAGGGAGAGAATGGAATTCTATAGGATTTTACTATTTTTGCTCAACTGCATTGCCTTAGCATTTAAAAGAAAAAAATAAGAGTGAGAGAAGTATTATAGGAGTGCCTCTGCATCAGGACAGTCTGCTGGCCTTTTTACAGAGTAGGCTGAATGTGTAGTGTATGAGTGGGTGACTGTGTGTGTTCATGTTTACACTTTTTCTTTCTTGTTTAATAATTTTATAACTATCCAGATCTATCTCTAATGCATTTATCCTGTTTCACATTTCCAAAAGATCCTACTTTAAAGCTAAATTTTAATTAATGCTTGAGCTAGGTGGATGGTCTTCTTACAGGGGTCAATCTGATAATGGCAAAGGATTCAAAGAACAACATCCACTTTTAGTTACTGGGCTTACGTTATTGACATTTTACTTCACTAACATCATAAGGGATTTTACATCCTAAGACCTACAATGCGCAGACTCACTTAAAACTGTATTTTTCTCTCCTAAGAGGAAAATGAAAAAATTCTTTAGCTGAGTCCCCTTCTCCGTGCTTCTTTTCTACACATACGTGAATATGGTAAGGCCAATATGGACCAATCCAGAAATCAGTGATGGTTAGGCAAGCAAAAATATAGAACTCCAGTAGGGCTTTTAATGTATTAATCTAAAGCTTTCTACATATATTTAATCACTCAGATAAGTGACAGATCAATAAATGAGTTGATAATAGCATAAGATATTCCTTTCTCCGAAAATTCTAGAAAGAATTGCTTAAACTACTTCCTCAATCTTCAGATTCAGATAAATGACTTTGAATTGGCAGCTTTTCAGTCACAGAACTGATAGGTGATTGATATTTTGACATTATTAATACTGCTCAATTACTTTACATCATTTCATTTACTATTAACACAGCACAGGTCAGACAGTTTACTTTTGAAATTTACGCAATCTAATTATACATGTTTTGCTCTAATAAAGTTATAAGACTCACAATTTGGTCTCCAACTGTCTTCAATAAAATTTTATAATAAAATTTTCCAGTGTAAATATAATACTATTTTTCTGACTTTTTTCTCTTCTCTCTAAAGGAAATTACCTATTAAATCACATCTACTTTATTTTTTTTTCAAAACGAAGGCAACTTTAAAAGATACATATAAGATCATGAAACAATATTAATGTATAGGATAGCATGGTTCTCTATAAACACACAGCAGGATTCCAGAAAAATTAAATCTGAGGTTGGCTTTATTTTCATAATGAATATTACCTTCCGCATCTGGAAGAATACTGCTTATCACTCAAGGTCATAACTAAAGGACATCACAGCTCTCAAGGTAACCCCAACCATCAATATCAGAACTAAATACATGGCACTCTATGCTTTCATATTTTACATTGTGTATTTTTTCCTTTCATTCAGTCGTTACCTATGAGCTCCTTGGATGATAAGGAATCGTGAATATTATTATCATTATATTCCCAGTGTCTAAGAGAATACCAGTCATTTAGTAAGCATTCAATTGTGCTGAATGTCTAAAATAATAAATCGGTCATTATTTTATGTCAGCAACCCAAGCCAAAGACAAACAGGAATTAAACCTGTAATTGTAAAGAGGTGGATTTATTATTACAGAAAAGGAGAACACATACTGTAGGGAAACATGGGGTATCTCAGTAAACCAGTATTTAAAGGAATTTTTTATGGAAGTTGAGGTTTGGTTTGGTGATTTGAGGGAGGGTCCAAGGATGCAGCGTTTAGTGTAGATCGGCAGCTGTCAGAAAGTGGGGAAATTCCATAACTGAGTACTTCAGTAAATCTCATCTATAGGAAAAGAAGAGTGGTACAAGAATAAAGTTGTAATTGATAGAAAGTAGTAGTCACTCATTTTGGCTAAGCAATGGGACATTTGGTATTTCTGTGGATAGAAGAAACTTGCTCTATCTCTGCTTAGAAATAATTATGAAGAGGTCTCACTTTGTCTCATATCATGCTTTCACAGTAACCTTTTCTCAGGTAGGGATCCTTAGAGATTATTTACATCTAATAGGAGAATAATATGCTCTAGCTGTTAGTGTAAGGCCAGTTTCTGGATGTCAGAAGTTGCTCTTTTGTTCTTTAATTTATTTCTATCTATCACTTTTAAATTGACATAATTGTAAAACAAATTTCAAACTGCTTACAAATTTCAAACTGTTTACAAAAAATGTAAACCTTTTAAATTAAAAGGCCTATAAAATATTTTGCAGACTATATTGTTGAACATTGGTTATAGACGAAATGAAACATAATATTTTAGTAAATATTGCCTCTGCCAGCTTTAAATAAAAAATATGAGATGTTATTAATAGAAAAGTTTAGATGACAAATTATGTTTTTGATTTACATTTCCCTTCAGATGTTTATGCATAGAATAAAAATCTAGAAGAAAAAATGCTTAAAGAAAACATTCATTATCATATTCCTTATGAAGCTTATATCAATTTATCTCCTAATATCTTATAAATTTTATATCTAAATGCAAAACTACGTAAGTCATCTAATTTTCCCAGACTATTGTTTCCAACTAACCCCAAATTTATTTGCGTAGTGCAGTTTCCAATAGATATTGAATACTCAATGAGCTGAATGTTTCCTCCAAGAAATGTATTACAAATTCAAATTCATTGTCTGTCTACCAATATCTGTACAGTACTTCTATTTTCCATATTTCTCATTATCATATGGAATAATGCATCTTATGAATAACAATACAAAAATAACTCATTCCCCTTAATTATACGATAATTATCCCAGTTGTTCTCACTTAAAACTTTAGTCAACTCGTGTTTTTGTTTTGTTTTCCTAAACAATACTAGACTTTTAGTCAGTCATACTGACTCATGTACCATCAAGTTTAAGAACATGATTTCTGGAGTCTGCCCAGATTTGACCGCTCATGTTTGAATTCTAGCTCCATCACTCACCAGCTCTCTCAACTTTATGAGTGGAATACATGAAAAATGGAAGTAATAATAGTACCTATCTTATAGGATGGTTGTGAAGAATAATTGAAATATGATAGGTAAAGCACTTATAACAGTGCTGGCACATAATAGTCCCTCAAAAACCTTCCCAATATTACAAATACACTTTTTAGTTTATATTTATACTAGACTTCAATTACTTCTCAGTCTACAGCTTGCAATTATATCCTCTATGGTTTCACTGATTCCACCTCCCACTTACCAATTGTTTCTTTCTACTCTAGTTCATTCCTTTTACTTCATCTGGATCAATTCTTTTAAAGTTTTAGTCATTTTATATAGGCCAGAGTTACATGATTCAATTATATACTTACTAAAAAAATCTATTATTTTACTTCCCCCCAAAATATTTAATTAAGTGAATGACCTTGAAGTTCAAGGCCTCAAACAATTGTATTTATCCATTCATTAATGTATTACATCCTTAATTTTTTCATTTGATAAATATGCATTGAGCACCTACTAGAGGAATACTGTATCTTACATGGTTCACTATTTCTAATATATTTCCATGTGATTTCCCTCATCAATATTTTTCTCATGATACTTTCTACTTGTAATGCCCTTTCTTTATTTTTAATTGTTCTATTTTAGTTATAATGCCTTTTATGCACAAAACAAGATATGAACTTGTCTTCTATTGAAACTTCATAGCTTTGTATTTTGTTTACCTTTTCTATTATTTTTCTAATAAGTCATGTATAACTACAGGTATTAGGTTATTTTTGAATTTTTAAGTATGAAGTTGATTAAATGTAGCCATTTCCTACAATCTCATTTCAAAGTTTTAAAATTAAGTAAATTTCAGAACAAACTCTGCCAAACATACAGGTACTTTTTAAGCCAGTGTTGTCAGTAAGCAGTCACAACACAGATACAACATATTCAGTAAACTCAGTGCATTCCAGCTATATTTTTGAGTGATATAAATACCGCCTTATATGAAATATTCATGTCAGGAATTTGCAACAGTTTTTCAGAAGCAAATACTTTTTACCCTTTTAGTTGATATCAGGGATTCAGAATCACACTTAACTAATGATTGGATATCGGCCCATTTAAGGATGACGCTTCAGATTCCATCCCTAGGAAAGCAGGTAAGAGGCCTCTCTAGATTTTAATATCCTATTCATGAGAAGACAGTGAGTGTTTATAAAATATTTTAGTTACTCCACATTTCTTGAATACTTTCAGTTCAATGAATAAAAATCTATCTCAAATTCTAATTAAACTATTTAAAAAATAATAAATCAATGTTACTTTCAAGTCCTAATGAAGATATGGAAAAGCAACATGCTCACTGTAGCTTTATGTTTTATGGAATACAACATATATGATATTCTAACCATCCATGAAGTATATGTTTTGAAGTTGTACAGTTGACCATTCTTAATGCCATAGACTAACCTGACGTATACATACTTAATATTACATGTTGATATGTCTTGAAGTAAATTACAGATTTTGAAACACTGCCCATTCTAATAAAAAGACATTTGTAAAAGGTAAAGGCTATAAATGTCTCAGATTTGTACCCAGTGTTATATTATCTAATGAAAAATATTCCACCTTTAGATATTTACCAATTCATTGAAGTGAACTGAACAAAATACTGGCATAAAAAACTAATGAGAATAATTTAGCTATGCTAACCAGACTAATGATGCCAATGGCATTTTAATCCTAAAAACAATGTCTACAAAACAACTAACCTGAAGGTTTCAAGCACTGCTAAAGGAATAGATCTGAAAGATATTTGCTTTAAAGGATAATTGCAAAATCTATCTAGCTTTCTGAATTCACTCTTTACCTCCTTCATCAACTTTTCCTGTAATTTATTTTTTAAAATTCCATAAAGTTGCAATATTACTGTTCAAGCAATATAGTTGAAATATATTTTAGAAACAAACATGTAAAATCTGCTACAATAAAAGATTTGTCTATTTCCCCTATTAATTTTTAAATTTGATATATAGAAATTTGAGAAATTTTATTAGTTACATATTTAGAATAGAATATGTTTTTGTGGGTTCTTTCATTATAAAATATTCCTCATTATCTGTAGTAATGACTCTTGTGTTAACACAAGTGTTTTTAACACAACAGCTATAAAAGCTGTAACTTTTTTAAAGCAATGTAACAAATTACCAGAAATGTAGCAGTTTCAAACAATGCATATTTATTACCTTAGAGTTTCTGCCCAGAGTCCAGGCACAGCTTAGTTAAGGTGCTCTGCTCAGGGTCTCAACCCTAGCTAACATTTAGGGTTCCTTTCCAAGCTCATTGGTTGTTGGAAGAATTTATGTCCTTGCACCTGCAGGACTGAAGTCAATGCTTTTTTTTTTCCCCAAATATTTATTGTTATAAAAAGATGTACGTGGGTCACTGAGTACAAAAGTAATTTCCCAACTGAGCATATAATTCCAGTTTTATGAATATACACTG
>CAUYRT010080259.1:0-11198 GCA_963574885.1 Lepilemur ruficaudatus | reverse complement strand
GCCTAGCTAGCTCACAGCAACCTCAAACTCCTGGGCCCAAGCAATCCTCCTGCCTCAGCCTCCCGAGTAGCTGGGACTACAGGCATGCGCCACCATGCCCGGCTAATTTTTTCTATATATTTTTAGTTGGCCAATTAATTTCTTTCTATTTTTTTTTAGTAGAGGTGGGGTCTCGCTCTTGCTCAGGCTGGTTTTGAACTCCTAACCTTGAGCAATCTGCCCGCCTTGGCCTCCCAGAGTGCTAGGATTACAGGCGTGAGCCACCACGCCCGGCCTCCAAGTTTCTTAAGTACTAAGTTTGACAGTTGATATTCCTGACATTTCACTTCAATACTTCTTGTTTTATTTTTATTGTGAAGATACATCTTCATTCTGTCAAACTCACAATTGGCTTGTGGTTATCTTTCAAATTTTTCTTAGAGTAATTTTTGTGAAACCATGGATAAGTCAAAAATTCGTGTTATTTTCGAATATGAGTTCCACCACAGAAATGATGACGCACAGACAACTCCAAATATCAATGAAGTGTTTGGGAAGGATGTGGCTAAGGAGTACACAGTACATCGATGGTTTGAGAAGTTCCGTTCTGGTGATTTTAATCTTGAATATGAGCCACATGGGGAGACCAAGGTGCGTAATGATGAACTGAAAGCTGTGGTAGAAGCGAATCCATCTCATCCTATGCATGAATTAGCAGCAAGGTTTGACATAACTATTCCGACAATATTGGACCATGTGAAACAAATGGACAAGGTAAAGAAGCTGGACACATGGGTACTGCATGAATTAAATAAGTGACAAAAGAAAAATCCTCTTGAAGCTTGCCTTTGTTGTCAAGACATAAAGGCGAACCATTTCTACACTGTATTGTTACATGTGATGAAAAATGGATTCTTTTTGACAATTGCAAGCATTCAGCACAATGGCTAGATAAAGATGAAGTGCCAAAACACAGTCCAAAACCAAATATTCATCCAAAAAAGCTAATGGTATCTGTTTGGTGGTCCAGCATTAGTATTATCCACTACAGCTTCATGAACCTGATCAGTCGATTACAGCGATGTCTACTGCAACCCGTTAGATGAAATGATGAGGATGTTTGTGATTAAGCAGCTGAAACTGGTCATAGAGACAGGCCAATCCTCTTGCAAGACAACGCTCGACGACATGTCACACAAACAACGCTGCTCAGACTACAGAGGCTGGGCTTGGAAACACTCTGTCATCTATTGTATTCACCAGACCTTGCACCTACTGACTACCACTTCTTCCAGGCTGTGACCACTTCTTGCAAGGAAAAATATTCACTTCTCAACAAGCTGTGGAAAATGCCTTTCGAGATTTCATGGCTGCTTGCTCTCCTGGCTTCTTTGCTGCTGGCATAAACAGCTACTGTGAAGATGGCAAAACTGTCTCGACAGTGTAGGTGCATACTTTGATTCATTGTACTGCTTCTTGTTTGAGAAATAATAAACTGCACTTTTGATTCGAAATCGGACATTTCATATTTAATGGCCCAGTATTATTGATTCTTGCAATAATTATTATGTTCAATTCTGAAGACACATACAGGGTGGGCATTTGTGAGGTGATCCCAGGTAGAGGACAGAGTAGGTACAATGCCCAAGAAAGAAGAGAAAGCATGGCCTTTCTGGCAATTAAAAAAGTTGAGTGTGGGTAGAGAGAAAGGATAAAAAGAAGAGAGAATGACCAGAGATGAGGCTGCAAATCTAATCAGGGGCCGGACCATAAAGGCCTTTGATAAGGGTTAAGGAGTTTGGACTTTGTCCTGAGGGCAAAGAGAAAACACTGGAAATGTTTAAGCAGAAAGTGACTTGATCAGATTTGTGTATTAAAAAGATCACTCGGCTCCAACAATATGGAGAAAGACATGGGAGAGGAAGAAGGCCAGATGAGAGGCTGCTTCCAGGAACCCAGGCAGGAGACGATTTGACCTGAACGGAAACAGTGGCAGAGGGAATGGAGAGAAGTCGAGGAGCCGGGAGAGCTCGAGAAAATGGGAGGAGGCTGTTACATGATTAGACGTGGCAGTGAGAGAAAGTAAGTATTGGAAGATTATTCTCAAATTTCTAGCATAGGTAACTGGGTGGAGGGTGGCTGCCTTTCTCTGAAATAGAGAGCTGAAGAGTTTACATCCGATGTTCCTGTGGGACAGCCAAGCAGACATGTTCAGTACAATACTGGTAAACAAAGCTTATGGGAGCCCATTGTTTTGGACTAGCCTCCTGCACTGGGCCCCAGCAGACCAGACCAGACCAGAATGGAGCCGTTATCAAACTGTGCTATGAAATGGGCCAATTTAAAAGAAACAAACAAACAAAACCCAGGATATTCACAGCAATCAATCAAAAGGGAACCAGTTCATCTGAGCTTTCCTGATAAGGAAGTCCCCTCTGTTTTAACCCTATAAGGAAAGTCACTTTACAACCGCCCATCTACTTTCTGCTCATTGTTTCTGCTTTCTTCAGCCCTTTACTGCCTATAAAGCCAACTTCTCTGCTCAGCTTATAAGAGAACACTCTCTCTATTTGATAGAATGAGGTGTTGCCTGATTCTAGAATCTCAAATAAAAGCCAATTCAATTTTTCAACCAAATTCGTGGTAATTTTGTCTTATTGACAATACCAAATTGGACAAATGGATCTGAGCTCTTAAGACAGTTCTGGACTGGAGATTTCAGTCTGAGGTCTTTAGGCCTTCTAGAAGGTAATTGCAGGATGAGAATAGATGAGCTGTCCCACGACCACAGTAGAGTGGAAAAGGACAAGGTCCTAGCACAGAATCTGGAGTCTGAGCAATGCCCAAGGGACAAGGAGAAAAGGAGATGTCTAAAGACACTGAATAAGTATGTCCAGCAGAAAGGTCGAGAGAGGAGAGAGTGGTGTCATGGAAGGCAAAGGAGAGAGGTGTTTCAAAAATGAGCAAATATACAAAATATCAAATGCTGCTAAAGTCAGATAAAATAAGGACTGAAAGTGTCCACCAGATCCCCCAATTGGTGACCTTGGCGAAAGCAATTTCACCAGAAAGGTTGTGAAGACAGAGATCATTTCCCAGTCGATTGACGGGTATTTGGGAGCTGAGGAAGTGGTGTAGTCTTCAAAGGACAGGCTTTATAAAGGGGAACAGAGAAGCAGGCAGCTGGAAGGGAACTCATGTAGAAAGGGGATTTTTAGTTTCTGGTTTATTTGTTGATTTTAAGAAGGGAAAGACTTTAACATGTTAAAATGCTTATAGGAATGAGGCTGTGGCCAGGAGGAAGTGTATCTCTCTCGTTGTTAACAAGAGGTAAAGAATGTTCTGGCCATTCTTACGACAGCTCTGGCTTATACCTGATCTTCCACTGTAATAATTAATAGGACCCTTTTCACACTCCGGTGTTGCAGTTTGGAAGATAATTCATACGTTCAATCTATATAAAGAGAAACCCCAGGATGGGCAGAGGTGTGGCTACTTTGAAGGTAAATGGGTTGGATCAGAAAGTTGGAGTTTTCATCTGTCAGTGTGTGTGTGTGTGTGTGTGTGTGTGTGTGTGTGTGTTTCTGTGTGATTTTTATAGAGTTTTCCCCTCCCCCACGAGGGAGTTCTCATCTAGTGATTTCCACTTTACTTGTATGGTAGGGAAGGAAGGCCACTGTGAGAGGAGAGGAGGAACAGAAGTCTTGAAGAGAGGAGATCTGACACAGCTGTTGACAGGAAGGGGAGAAGAAATTGGCCAAAGTCTGAGACTTAAAGATCAAGCAGCATAACCAAGGTCACCTAGCTAGTGACACAGTCAGATTCCAAACCCGGCCTGCCTAACTCACAAGTCAACTCCAGAGCCAACTTTAACCCCTTCAACAACATCAGTCTCCCTTCCTCCTTAGAATCTATCTGCCAAATGTGTCTAGGGTCAACCCTCGGTTGTACATACAGGCCACTCACTCTTTGACCAGCAGTGCCTTCCTTCCCTCCCCGCCGCTACCGCCTCCACCATTCAGGAAGACTTTTGGACCAAAAGTAAATGAAATAAACATCAGAAATTCTCTTCTCAGCATCTGTCCTGAAAGAAAAGCTTCGATGGCAAAACGCTTGGAAATTTTGTCTAAAATGAGGTTTGGATTATGCCCAAATCTCATCATTTTATTCCTTCTGCCTCCTGTTACTCTTTTTTTTTTTTTTAAATAGTTCTGAGCAACTATTTAGTTGCCCAATTGTTAGGCCCTATCCTCAGGAATTCAAGAGTGAAAATAAGATCTTAGCTCTCAAAGGTGCTCTCAGGCTAAAAAAAAATTAGTCACAACACAGGGCGAAGTACAATAGTAAAGGCCATAGCAGCTACAAGCGATAGCACAAGAAGAAGCACTAAGGAAGCCTTCTTCGAAAAGTCTAAATATACATGGCATCCTGAAAAATGAAGACCAGTTGGCAAAAGAACAGGGCACTCCAGCCAGGGCCTGGAGTTAGGGGTGAAACAGCGTGGCCCAGGCAGGACCTCCAAGTGGGATGCTGGAGCCTGGGAGTAGGAAATACCTGCCTCTTTTCAAGTAATTTTCTCTTAATGTCTTTACATCTCACAACAACCTTAGAAAGTACTTTATTAATATCTCCATTTCATAGATGAGGAAAATGACACTAGGACATTTAGTAACTTGCCCAAGATTACATAGCTAGGAAGTCATATAACTGGATTTTAATTCCAAACTCTGTGATTCTTCGTCCACAAAACAAGCTTACGATGGAAGGGGCAGAACAGCAGGAAAGGAGCTATCAAAGGTGAGATTCTTTTGTCTCCATTGTGTTCCAAGGGTTTTTCATCAAATTCTACTAATGTCAGGGAAATTCTAATAAGTAGTGGAAATTTTAAGAGAAAGGCAACAGAGACTTGTCGGGAATGCTAAAAAGGTTTTACTTTTTTTCCCAAAAATGATAGACATTATAAAGCGGTTTTACACACGTGTAAAGACTTAACATAGATAAGCAAAAGTGGCTGCATGAAGCACTCACTGAATAGAACAGGAAGAGGGAGGGAGGAGAACCTGATGGTTGCATGGAGGCTTCACAAAGCACACCGTGCCGGGCAGAGTGGACAAAGCTTTACCTTTTCCAACACCATCAAACATTTTGCTCCGGCAGCACCACTGAGGCAGCATTTGAAAATAGACATAAGCTTTTTGGAGGAAAGCTGAACTTGCACTTAGCCTGCCTGTAGAACAACAGCAAGTGCAGGCTTAGAAGCCCAAGGCAAGACCTGACTTGTAATCCTCATCAGCGATTCTTGTTTGCCCTGGCCTCACCCTCAGCAACTTTCTGTCTAGAGTCCTTGATTTACTTGGACTCTACCTCTCGTTCTTTGCTCTTTTCACAGCAGTCATCTCCGGGGAGAAAAGGGGATTGCAGACACAACTCGGTTTCAAATGACGTCATAAGCAGGAGAAGTATGGAAACTATAACTCAAGCAACAGGAAGGGCTGGCCTGTGCCAAGGGGTAAAGGTGGAAACAAAGAGTGCACAGGATCTGGGGGTCAAACTCAGAATTGCGAGAAATCCTGGAGAACTGTTACACTAACATCCCCTAAATTTGCATCCGGACAAGCACCCTCCTCAAGGTAGCAAAAAAAAAAAAAAAAAAAAAAAGACTCTGTACTCAAGAGGAAATGCTAGGTTAAACAAAATGAAACAGATTTTTGTTTTTAGCTACAGTACTTCTCAGGGCCTTTAACATGCTAACATGGAACCAGGTTTTTTATACCTCATCTATTAATCTTTCCAGAACTTTCTGTTTACTGAAAAAATTTGGGACAATACATCTCCAAAGGCTATCTGGAAACTGTCACTGGTCCTCAAGGAGATAATTTTAAAACCTGACAGAAAGCATTTAAAGTTATTAGAAATAATTTGGCATTGCCACAACATCCAAGGCCATGATCAGAGGACTCCTTGGACAGGGTATAGAATAGCGCAGATGTTGCAAATTGCATAGCAGGAGGCATGTAGTATGGGCCTTGTACTAGTCCCACACAGTAAAACCGCATATCAATCCACAATGGATTTGAAAAAAATTTGGTCCCACACCAGAGCTTACTGAGCACTGGTTTAGGAAACACAGATGAAACACAGATTGGAGTTTGAAACACAGATTGGAGTTTTGTAGAAATGGCATGTTGACAATCCAGAGAGAGAAAGTTACTTGTTCAAAGTCACAAAGTGTCAGTAACAAAGGACTGACCGTAAGGGTTGCCAATTGGGGGTCCAGATAGAAGAAGAGACAGTTAAGGAACTAAAAAAATTAAAAATAGGAGAATAATTTTACTAAAAATCATCTTTTTTTGAGACAGAGTCTCACTGTGTTGCCCAGGCTAGCATGCCGTGGCGTCAGCCTCGCTCACACCGACCTCAAACTCCTGGGTTCAAGCAATTCTCCTGCCTCAGCCTCCTGAGTAGCTGGGACTACAGGCATGTACCACCATGCTCGGCTAATTTTTTCTCTATATTTTTAGTTGGCCAATTAATTTTTTTCTATTTTTTAGTAGAGACGGGGTCTCGCTCTTGCTCAGACTGGTTTTGAATTCCTGACCTTGAGCAATCCACCCACCTCAGCCTCCCAGAGTGCTAGGATTATAGGCGTGAGCCACCGCACCTGCCCTGAAAATCATTTTATGATGATAATTCTGATTTTAAATGTCATCCAACTAGCAGAGCTCCATGTGGCCCCTCCTAGGAGACCTACAAAGATGTAAAATGAAAATGAAATCAGGAGGGGCATGATGTCTCACACCTGTAATCCCAGCACATTGGGAGGCCAAGGCGGGAGGATCACGTGAGGCCAGAAATTAGAGACCAGCCTGGGCAACACAGCAAGACCATCTCTACAAAAAATTTTAAAGTTAGTCTGGGGCACTCGTGCATGCCGGTAGTGTAGTGCTACCTCTTGGGAAAGCTGAGGCAGGAGTTCAAGGCTGCAGTGAGCTGTGACATGCCACGTGTCCTCTAGCCTAGGTAACAGAGCAAGACCTTGTCTCTGGGAAGAAAAAAAAAAAGGAAAGAAAGAAAAGAAAACTAACTCAATAGACAAGGCTAATGCCAAAATCTTGTGAGACCCTCCATAGCAAGCTAGATTGAGAAAATTCAATCCTGAAAAGGTACATCCCTGAAAAAAGCAGGAAAACTGTAGCTCCCTCTTCTGTCTGGCATTTACCCAGACCTGGGAGTAGGCGGGTAATAAATGAGTGCAGCTAGCCAAATGTGAGACAGTTAAAGAGTAAGGACTGCCACAAACGACAGGGAGTGTGTCCCCCTCCACAGGCCCATCTGCTCCCCAGCTCCAGCCAGTCGTTGCCATGAGAATGGCAAGTCTAGTATTTTCACATCACTTTGTTTTGTTTTGTTTTTACTTTTTAGTATATTATTTTTAGTTAAACTTTTTATTTTGAGATACTTGTACATTTGCATGCATCTACAAGAAATAATACAGAGAGATTCCCTGTACCCTTTTCCCAGTTCCCCCAATGGCAATCTTCCCCCAATCCTGCAAAACCCGAGGGCAATATCACAACCAGGGTGTTAACGCTGATTCAGTCAAGACACAGAAAATTTTCATCACCATAAGGATCGTGTTGCAGCTATTTTAATTTTCATTTTTCTTCTTCTTCTTCTATTTTTTTGTTTTGCTTTGTTTTTGTCAACTCGTTGGTCAATTTGCAAGCAGGTATTTTAAAAGAAACAGAAAATCTGGACTTCTATGTGAAATATCCCACTCTAAATATTGGCAATGAATTCACATGCTTTTAAAACCCAGTGAATACTCACTATATGATTTCATTTATAGTGAGCTCAATAACAGGCAAAACTAATGTATGGTGGTAAAAGGTTAGGACAGTGGTTATCCTTGGGGTGAGGACAGGGACCAGAAGGAGGCACAGGGTAGCTCCTGGGGTTTTTGAACTACCATCTCTTGATCTTGGTGCTTGTTTCGTAGGTATGGTCACTTCGGGAAAATGCCTCAGGCTGCACGCTTCTGATTTGTACACTTTTCTTAGGTATGTGAATAAAAACTTGACTGGAAACAAAAAAGATGGAGTCTCTACACTAATGATTTGCATTTTAGTTGAAAGTACACTAGAACAAAGAGAATTCCAAGCCATAAGACAGATGCAACATTCTTTTAAAATATCCGTAATAGTTCGTTGAAACAGACACAGTCCCTGAAACTTTATCAGCGTTTTGAAAAGAGGCGCCCTGTCTTATTGACAGAACACAGTATTTGACAGACAGTAGGTGTTCAGGAAACATTTGTGAGGAAACTGATTTGTGAAAGCATTAAGTTTTGACTAAAAATCTTCTTGACAAAACAAAAGGCTGGTTTGGTATTCCCCAAAACACTACCACCGTTTTGAATTTCTCCCTTATCTACTTTGTTTCTTTAGTATTTTATATGAATGATTTGTAGTAATTTGTTTTTAACAGCCAAACAGAATTTAACCATAGTACTACTACGAAGAAACTCCAAATTAACCAAGATTTTTAAATTTATATTTAAATGTACATTTATTGTTCCCTATTTTATCTTGAGAAACAATATATATATTGTGCCATGTATAGCTATATATTTTTTTCATACTGTTCCTTCCCTCTGACATGCCTTCTTCACTGCTGTCCACCTATTCCTACCCTTTCTTTCCTCCTGAGTAGGATATGGATGACCATATAATTTATTCTCCAAACTGGGACACTTTTGAGAGTGAAAGTGGCATTATTTATATTTACATTGGAAAAACCAGCATAAACCAGGACTGTCCCAAGGTTACCCTGTTTTAAACTCTCAGGTCCTCAGCCTCCACATTTATGAAATGATGGGATTGGACTAAGTAACTTCTAAGGATGTTAAGATGCCCTTTAGATGCTAAGAGTTTATTGGTCTGATTTAAAATGCTTCATAGACTAGAAACCCATAGCACCCTTAAAACTCAGTCATACTCAGAAATCCTGCAGATGCCACTTTTTTCGTCATCGATTTGTCAAATGCTGAAAAGCAGCAAAGGCGCTGAGTTAGCTAAGGCGTTTCAGCCTCCCTAGCTTCCCCTCCGTTTCCCATTGCGGCCTGATGCCTTCAAGGCAACAAGCAGGTTGGACTTGTCAGGTCAGAAGCCTTTCTGGGTGGAAAGGGCAGCTAGCTGCTTGTCCAGGCGAACAGGATGTGAGTCTTCTCAAATGAGTCAGAGCCAAAAAGCCCTCCTGCCTGGCTCAGTGGGGTGTCTACCCACCAGCTTCAGAAAGGGGAAGACTCGGGGAAATGTCTGAGCAACATTGGTCTTCCAGTTTGTCCCAATGTTATGCCCTCTGACTGTCAACATCTGCTGAGCTACACTAGCAGGAGCCAAGAGACACGAGATTTTTAAAGAAAGAGCAAAAAAAAAATGTCACTTAAAGTTGTCACCTTGGGTATGGCTTTTAGTCTAATGATGCTGACATTATTCCAAACATTTCTAGAACATTTTTAGAATTGCCTTAGAAACTTGAATCATAATATTTTTGAGATCCTTAATGATGGTAAATCTTCATGCTTTTGACAGTAAGCTTGATTTTTGGACACATTTAAAAGTCACACAGATCAAATCTGAAGAAAATGAGAGAGTGAATGATCAAACTGGGCACAGATTATAAAATCATGAGAATGAAGATCTTGTGAAGTGCATAAGTGGACCCTGAGGATCCCTTAAAAAACAAATTCCCTGAAAAACTATTTTGTGCATTCTATGACAGGGGCATGATCCTCCATATAGTTTACTTTAAATCTCTCATCTTTTTGGGTTGCATGTGTACATTAACCAGCTCTTCTCTTTTCATGGATTAAGGCCTTTCATGATCTAGCTCCTGCCAACTCTCCAACCCCTCATGCCCCATTTTCCAGGCTCCTTAAACCTTACTCTTCACCATACCAAACTAATTGAATGCTCATTCTTACCTCCATGTAGGTATTTTGCGTACTGTTCTATCTACGTTGTCCACATGATGAACTCTTATCTGCCTTTCAAGATTAAGTTCATACCAGGCGAGGTCCTGTAATGCTAGCACTTTGGGGGGCCAACGTACGAGGATCACTTGAGGCCAGGAGTTCAAGACCAGCCTGAGGAACATAGCGAGACCCCATCTCTACAAAAAACAGAAAAATTAGCTGGGTATGGTGGTGCATGCCTATAGTCCCAGCTACTCGCATGGGTGTGGCAGGAGGATAACTTGAGCCCAGGTGTTTTCGGTTGCAGTGAGCTTTGGTACCCCCGGCACTTCAGCCAGGGTGACAGGGCCAGACCCTGTCTACAAAAAAAAAAAAAAAAAAAAAAATTAAGCTCACGTTCTGGGAAGCCTTCCCTGACCCCTAGAGCCAAAGCTAATAGTTCTCTTAGTAGCTTGGGACACATTATAGCCCTTGCTGCACTATAGGGTCACTTTTGTTTCACGTCTGCCTCCACTCTAGACTGTGTCCCTTCAGGGCAGGGTTCATGTCTTATTTGTCTGTAAAACTGCTAGGCACATAGTAGGTGCTCAATACACATTTATTTGCTTAATGAGTGAATGCATACTTACTGAATCATCTCCTGTGTACCCCACCCCTCGGTGAGGCTAAGCACTATGGCGCTCCCTCTGGTGGAGTCTAAAGGAATTTACTAAGGAAGTGGGGTAAAGACCTAAAACTTAGTCTCTGCTTTAACTTGGCTTATTTTTGTATCTCTAAGACTGAGATAGCTACACTGAACAAGAGCTTCCCACATTCCATTGTTTTCAGCCTAGGAACAACCATGAAGGAAAAGGAGAAAATATAATCTATAATATATTATAATAGATTCTATTTGAATAGGTGTGTGACATGTTCAAATTAAACTAATTGATAATAGATTATTAACTATTAATATAGAATATATTATTAACTATATATATTTTTAAATATATATATATTTTAAATATTTTTTTTTATTTTTTATTTTTTTTGAGACAGAGTCTCACTCTGTTGCCCAGGCTAGAGTGCTGTGGCGTCAGCCTAGCTCACAGCAACCTCAAATTCCTGGGCTCAAGCAATCCTTCTGCCTCAGCCTCCCGAGTGGCTGGGACTACAGGCATGTGCCACCATGCCTGGCTAATTTTTTCTCTATATATTTTTTTTAGTTGGCCAATTAATTTCTTTCTATTTTTAGTAGAGACGG